>PVKS010028047.1:0-26712 GCA_004027875.1 Aplodontia rufa | reverse complement strand
CTGCTGAAGAATCATCATTGCCTCTCTAGGAAGCACTGCATTGGGAAAAATCCACTTTTGTAATGCTATGGGGGCAGATGTCAGATTGTAGTGACCTGAAATATAAACAAGGCAGTGAAGAATGAGATGCCACAAACAAGACTTACAGAAAGTTGGGTTGATGTGAGGGGGAAAGTATGAGCCAAGGAAGGGTTTTTTAAAGATAGAATTCAGGAGCTAGAGAGGTGGTTCAGCAGTAGAAAAATGTTTGCTTGGGATGCGGGAGGACCCAGGTTTGCTTTCTTTTCTTTTCTTTCTTTCTTTCTTTTTTTTTTTTAAAGAGAGAGGGACAGTGAGAGAGACAGAGAAAGAGAGAAACAACTTTATTTAGTTTTTCACATGGCCTTAGTTGCTCCAACACTTAGTTGTGTACGTGGTGCTGGGGTTTGAACCCGGGTCCTTGTGCTTGCCAGACAAGTGCGAAAACCGCTGAGCCACCGCTCTAGCCCCAAGGACCCAGGTTTGAACCCCAGTACCACATAAAGTGTTGAAAACACAAAAACCAGATGAAAAACAAATAAAAATTGACTCTCTGTCTCTTTCTCTCACTTGTGCTCTCGCTCTTTGAAAAAAAGAAAACCTAGAATTCAGAGCATGTTTAAAAACCAGTGGAAATAATCCAAATGAAAAGGAAAGTTTGAATGTACAATGGAAGGTATAATGGAATATAAGGCAACTGAAGGGATGGAAGTAAATCACCAGTGAAAGAAAGGGCAGATATGAGACTTCACTACTGCTTTGAAACAGTGACCTTTGGATAGTGCAGCAGCCTTGCATTTCCCTGATTCCTTCCTTACTATAGAGACTATTTTCAACATACTTCCCAGCATCATCTCTTTGCCCATAATGCTCCAGTGAATTCCCATCTCATTTAAAATAAAAATCAACCTTCTAATGGCCTATAAGATGCTTCAGTTCTGTTTGCCCACCTCCTCTAACTTATCTGACCTAATTTCCTAACTGTCACTATCCTTCAACTAGTCTGGTAAATACAGCATTTATCTCTACTGGCAATAGAGTAGTCAACAAGTAATTCTAACCAGATCTCTTGATTATATTATTTAAGTTGTTCCTGCCTAGGACACATCATCATATTCTGATATGATATTGTCCTACAGATTTTTACTCCCCTTCTCTAAATACTAATTTTTGTTACAGTTGTCCTGTTTTCTCCTCACAACTGAATGAACAACATGTACCCCAAAACTTGAGAATCTAAAACCTCTCCTTTTAGTTTTGTATTGTAATTGGTTAAAATATATACTTCATAAAAGCAGAGATCAAATGATTTTGCTTAACACTATGATCTTAAGACCTGATACACAGAAGCTCAAAGAAAAAAAACTTGAATGAATGAATGATAACCACCCATAGAAGAGCACAGAATGTGCCAGGGGCCATTATTTACTTTATTTTGCTTGCCTTTCGAAAACAGGACTAAATTCTATCATGCTAAGTTTAAAGATGAGGAAGCATAATCTCTGAAAATCTGCCCAAGTCATGCTATTAAGTCAGTAAAGTAGTCAGAGTTCTACCTCATACAATTGATTCCAGATTCCCACCCTCTCCCATGAGTGCTGAGCATTGAACTCAAGGCCTCATGGGTGGCTAGACAAATGCTCTACCATCGAGCTGCATTCCCAGCTGTGCAATTGAATTTATAACCCATACTTTTTCTTGTTTTTAAAGAGAGAGAAACAGAAAACCAATTTTACTTATGCTTTTCATTTGGCCTTTGTTTGTCCCACACTTAGTTGTGTATGTGGTGCTGGGGTTTGAACCCAGGTCCCTGTGCATGGCCAGGCAAGTGCTCCAACTGCTGAGCTACCACTCCAGCCCAATAACCCACACTTTTAATTAGGATTATGCAAGAAAAGAACAGAACTGGTGAAAATCTAGGAGATACATCCGTATTTTGTGATCCTTTAGAAATTACAGCAAAGCTTTTTAAAGTCCCTTTCACAACCAGAGACTTAACGTATTCATTTTTTGATTCTCCTATACCAATAGGATCACATTAAAACCTTGGTCACCTATTGCTTAAAAGGTGATAGTTCTTCCCCTTTATCGGTTAACAGGAACTAATCCACTGGTGAAAACATGGAAAACATGGATCTTTTGTCCACTTGCAAACTTGACCACTTTCATGAAACAGCAAAATAGTCTGCTTAAGATTTGCTATGTACATACATACATGTACACTTTCTAATGTTTTCTGTTGCAGTACAATATTTTGACTATATTAGGAATAAAGCAGCTTTCACATATTTTATGAGAACTGGATTTATAATTCATGCTGTTTTTGAAAGTAAGCAGAATTATCCATTTTTTTTGAGAATTCCATTTTGCTATTTTCTTTTTGTAATCAAATATCCATTCATTCAACAAAGTTTTTTTTTTTTTCTTTCTGCTTTTGGTACCTACCAGTGATTGAACCCAGGGGTACTTAACCACTGAGCTACATCCCCAGCTCTTTTCATTTTTTGAGACAAGGTCTCACTAAATTGCTGAGGGTGGCTTTGATCTCATGATCCTTCCTACCTCAGCCTCCCAAGTCATTAGGATTACAGGCGTGTGCCACCACATCCAGCACATTCAACAACATTTACCTAATATATAACATAGGACTTGGACTGTAGTAGGCAACCGCCAATGAATAAATAAAACCTTGCTGACCATTAGAACTGACTTTACTTTGAAATGAGAAGCCACCAGTGAATGTTAGGATAGGAATGATGCTTTTAAATGGATCACTTAGCTGTGTTAAAGTACACTGTGAAAACAAGAGAAGTGAGAGATCAGTTAGGTGAACTTTGGCATGGTCCAGGTATAAAAGGTAATGGAGGTGATAAACAGAGGTCAGATTCTGGATATATTTGAAGGTAACACTGGCATGATTTGCTGTTGGAGTTGATGTGAAGTATGAAAGAAGCAAAGAGGATTCTAAAGTTTTTAGGCTTAACTAGAATGGAACTGCCATTTAATGGAAGAGATTTCTTTTGGGATGTGGGGCACCAGATTTGATTTTGGATACATTAAGTTTATGACATCTGCTAAAAATTTAGGCAATGCTATAGAGTTAAGCAGGTAAATGTGAGTCTAGTGTTTAAGGGAATGGTGTGGACTGGAGATTCATATGTAGGTTTCATCCAGCCAGATCTATAAATGATTTTGCTTAGAAAGAGAGAACAGAGAAGCACAAATTAAGATCTGAATATTGAGGCACTCCAGGATTTAGAAGTCAGAAAGATTTAGAGGAACCAGCAATACTAAGCAACAGCCATCTAGGAAGGGATACAAGACAGAATAGAATCGTGGTAGGAAAGATAAGGAACTTTGGGAATATTATCATCAGCTGTGTCAAATGCTGGCTGATAAGTGAGATGAAGACTGAGTGACATAAAAATCAGATTTGAGAACATATAAGATACTTATGCTCTTTAGCAGGTTCAGGAGTGTGAGAATAAAGTCTGTATGAGTTAAGAGTAGTAGAAGATATTTCTATAAAGGAGATCACATTAGAGGGCAATGAAGTAGTATCTGGAGGATAATACTGGTCAAGGGTCTTCCCCCTCCCTAAAATGGCACCTAATGTATTATGTTTTTGAGTTGATGGAAATGATACAGTTGAAAGGGGGGAAGAGTAAAGGAAGTGAACAATTCTAGGAATAAAATGCAACTCGATGCAAAAGTGGCAAGTTTGCTCTTCGTATAGTCTATCCAGTTATCAGAGTGCAGCACCACATTCAGATGCAGAAAGGTTGGAAGCTACGACGGTAAGGCTAGTTACTGCTTTCTGAATTCTGTTTTTTCAGAGGTAGAGTTAATGACCTATAAGTGAGGAAGTATTGGTGGGTTTAAGAGATGTGAAACAGCTGGTTAAGGCAGAGTAGATGAATTAGAGAAATGTGGGGGAGGGGGCAGCCGGTGGGGAACACAAGCTAACTTCCAAATTAGTATGGTTTTGTGTTTTTCTCCAAATATAACTGCTTTGTTGAAAGAACATAGTGTAGTGAATTAACCAGAGTTGTAGTTTAGGCAGGTAAGAAGAGGAAAAGAATGAGAATACTTTTCAAAGGACTCACCTAAGGTAGACAATAATGTTTTTTAAAAATGATTGTAATATTTGACACATCCTTTATTAAATACATGATTCGTATTTTTGGTAGTTATATTTAATAAAGTCATCACGAACACTGAATTGCTCCTCAGATAAATACAAGGTTAAGTTCCTGTGGGCTTTTGGTCATATTTTCACCAATTAACATGTTTGTTTCGGTTCTGTTTAAAGATATCTTATTTAATATATATAATTGATTAACTTGGAACTCATGGCAAAGAGCATTTATAAGCCTGATTGAGACTTTTCTAGCATGTTTTTTTTTTCCTTAAGGCTTGTCATAGGCTTCCTTCTATGTTTAGGAATACTAAATAGCACTCAACACTACTCTTGGGGGGGCATTTAAAACAGCAAAATCACCAACGGAAAAAAGCAGACACAAATGTGAAAAACATGGGCCTAAATATAATGAGGATGACAGATGTTTGAGAGTCAAAATTAGCCTGTGTCGCCTTATTTAAGTTCAGCTGTAAACACAGGTGTCAGGTAATAGCCCCTTTGCCCACCTATGAACAAAGTATGTACTGAACTCTGAGTTTTTATTCTTTTTGAATAGCCAAAATTGCAAATATGTAATAATGAGGCTCACCTGGACATTGCTAGACTGTATCCCTATCCTCAGCCCAGTTTGCTGCTTTTGATCAGTTGGGATATGGCTATTTCAGTGGACATCTTGTTATTAAACAACAGAATATTGTTGCTTGCCTCAAAGTTCCTGCACAGGATTTATAAATTACTTTTTGTACTCTTCCGATCTGATGTGGTGTGTGTTGTGGCTGAGGATTAGATACAAGGCCTCTGGCATGCATGTGTTCTACCACTAAGCTACATCAATGTATTTGGTTCAAAAAAATTAGAAATATTATAAAGTTTTTTTTTAAATCTCAGCCACTAGCAATTTTTTTCTTAGTTCAGTAGGCATTAAATAAGCTTTCACTGGTCTTTAAAAATAGTAATAATCTTAACCATTGGCAGGTGGAGGTGACAAATAAGGCTAATTGTTTTTTTTTTTCAATCAGTAGTGATTCCAGGGCCTCCCCCGTTCATCATTCCTTCTCTTTAGTCTTGGCAATGATACAACTTGTTAGATACCAAAATATTACTAATAATTTTTGGGATTTTTTTGGTATCGGGGATTTAACTCAGGGGTGCTTAGCCACTGAGTTACACATCCCCAGCCCATTTTATTTTTTGAGACAGGGTCTCACAAAGTTGCTTAAGACCTTGCCAAGTCCTGCCTCAGCCTCCCAATCGCTGGGGACAATTTTTTGAAGGCTGGTTCCGTTTTCTGCTACGTTAGTTTTACATTTACTTTGTTTGCTGTAATCCTTCATGAAGTCACTGCCCCCTTTCAGAAACAACAAATCCCTCGGATGCTACCACGTAGTTTGGTGAACTCGTCGATTCCCTTCCCACCCGAACAGTACACACCATCAGATCGGTAGCCACTTCCCTTAGCTCATCCCGTGCCTTTATTCACCGAGAACCTCCAAATGAATGTTCCTTCATCAAACGACTTCAGTAAGGAAGAGGAACTAAAAGAAAAATGGGAACTAAAGGGTGGGGAGGACGCGGCCATGAACGGAAAATTAAAAAAGAGGCTTCCAGCGCTCGCTCTCGGAGCAGCCCAGCCCCCTGGGCCTCCGGTCTTCTCCGCCGTGCTCATTCGCTGCCCGAGGGCCTCTCCGGCTCCGGCCGGGCTGTGCGGCTACCTCGCAGGCGCCCCGTCCGGCCTTCCCGCGTCGGCGCGGACGCTCCGAGCCTCCACGTTCGCGCTCCTCGCTCTCCTCCGGGGGGCGTGGCTTACGTCGGGAGCCGCGGGGCGAGCGCGCAGCAGCCCTCGCCGGCCGCGCGCTCGGCGTTCGGTTAGTGGCAGGTGCCCCGCAAGGTTCCGGGCCGCGCCTCCGGGCGCAGGAGCACGCTCGCCACTTCCCGGAGCGACTTCTGCCGCTGCCCACGAGGCATCTTCCGCGGCAACAGTCCGCCAGCCGCCCGATTAGGGGGTTTCCGACCACCGCGCCGGAGCCCGGAGGGGCGGGGGCCGGCGGCCGCGGAGCTCGCCGGAGGGCGCCCTCCCCCCGCCCGCGCCGCCGTTGCGCCTCTGGGCGCACGCGCAGCAGCCGCAGCTTCCCTTATTTAGTCCGCGATGGCGTCCCTCGCGCCCCACGGTCCTCCTACCAAAGGCAGCTCCTACCCTACGCAGCCCGAGGCCCTTGGGACCAGCCTCGAGCAGGTCGCCGAGCAGGACTATCCTTAAACTGGAACGGCAGCGGCCAGATTTGCGCGTGAGGAAAAGAAGCGGCAACCGGAAAGGCCTGACGGGCCGTGAGGAGGCGAGCCAGGCCTCAGAGGAAGAGGAAGGCCGGAGCGAGCCGAGGTTTGCCGAAGGCGGCGTTCCGGAGCCGCGTGGGGCGGGGAGGGAGGCCCAGAGTGGGAGAGGAGGGACGCGGCGGAAACTGCCGAGGTTTGCCGAAGGCGGCAGCGTCCGAGTTGCCCGGATGTAGTTGGTGGAGCGGTAGCGGCGGCACCGGCGGCGGCGGCGGTAGGAGGAGGAGGAGGAGGAGGAGGAGGAGGAGGAGGAGAAGAAGAAGAAGGACCAGGCAGCGGCGGCGCGGGGGAGGAGGGGAGGAGGCGGCGGAGCTGGAGGAGAGGAAGTCGGAGGAGGCAGTCGTTCTCCGCGGGGCTGGGCCGGACGCGTCTTTTTTCCCACCTCCCCCTGGTTCGCGCTGCCGCCGTGTAGTTGGCGCCGCTGCCCAGGCTGAGAGTGAGCGTGGTGTTGACGGAGGGAGATGGCCCGGGAACGCCGGCGCCAGTAACGGGGAGGTGCTGAGAGTCGCCGAGGGCGCGCCGGGCCCTGGTGCCGGGGCTGCCGCCCGCCCGCCCGCCGCCGCTGCCGCCTGCGCGCCCGCCCGCCTTTCGCGGCCGCTCTCCCCCCTCCCCGACACACACTCACAGGCCGGGCATTGATGGTAATGTATGCGAGGAAACAGCAGAGACTCAGTGATGGGTAAATTGTCTTTTCGTTTCGGGCCGGGCCCCGGCGGAGGCGGGGGGCGGCGGCGGGGGGGCTGTTCCTCCTTATCTGGAGCTGGCCGAGCCGCCATTTTTGTTGTTAACCCTGATCCGGATCGGGCTGGGGAGGAGGAGCGGCCGCGCGAGGGGCGAGGAGTGCGTGCGTGTGGGGCGACGGGGGACCGCGTTCCCGGGGTTTCGCCCTCCCGGGAGTCCCGAGTGTGCGCGCCGGGAGCGCGTGTGGGTTCTCCGCGCCGGGGCGTTTGGTGGGTCTCCCGCGGGGAGGGGCGGTGAGCCGACCCGTTTTCTTCCTCCCCCTCCCTCAAAGTCTCACGTCGCTGTCTTTCTTCCTGTTTTTCAGCTGTCACGACCGGAGGGGGGACTCGCAGCCTTACCAGGTACCAGCCTAGACCGGGGCGGAGGGATTGGAAGGGACCGGAGGGGGAAGGGAGGGACTACTACTCGAGCGCAGGCTTCAGAAGTCGCTACAGGCCCTTCGGTGCAACAAATGTGGAAACTAGCACCGCGGGCCACCTTAACGTTTAGCGGAGGGCTCTGTTAGGGCTCTTCAGCAAGGTGTAGTGCCTCACTTTGACAGGCGACTGGAGGAAGTGCCGTTTTTTAAGGAAAAAAACATTTGCAGCCAGGAAGATCTGACTTGGTATTTTGAGTTAAGAATCCATGGGATGCAGTGATAGGTGATTTCTGACGCATATATATATACTTCTTGCATTGGAGAACTGAATGTTAATGTAACGGCATTAAGGAAAAAGACCTGGGAGAAAGAGCTAAGTGATTTACAACTCTCGACTCAGTTGTAAACTAATTTCTTACTGTTTTAGTTGTTCTCAGTGCAAATAATTACCTTACAAGTGAAAGATGATGCTTTTGTTTTAGTAAGAATTAAAATCTGTGGATACTTGAACAGTTTGTTCCAATGTAGATGGTTCTAGGCCTGTAGTTCTGCAGTTGCATGTGAAGTTTTTAAAAATTATGATAGACATGCTGCCAGTATGTGTGTAGGAGGAAGCCTCATAAATGGTTGGTAACTCTTAGGTGACAGCAGAATACTTCCTGCCTCTACTCCCTTTGGTAAGAGCAGGTTTCTTACCTGACAGTTGTTACCGTCTTGCTGAGTTAAAGCTTCAGTTAAAATCCTAGGTTCATTGTCAAACCATTGTCCATTACAATTGCATATGTCAGAGATTAATTCCCCCAAAGCATAATTACCCATTAAAAAGATTGGTGCATCATGATTTTCTTAAGGTACTTGTAGATTAGATCTGAACCATTACTTTGAAAACATTACTCAGATGTCACTTTATTTTGGCCAACATTTTTATAGCTTCGAATTTTATTTTCTACACCTGGAAGAATAGGTGAGCAAGGTCTGAAATGTTTTATTTCAAAGAAATGGAGAAACATGCTTTTTTAACATACAGATTTGCAGGAAAGTACTTATACTTACTTATATGTGTGCCTTTGTAAATCAGTTATGGAGCAGAAATTGGTTATAATAGTGTTGTCAGTTTTGTTTTGATTTAAACTTTCCGAAAGGGATTTCAGATACTTAAAATTTTGGGGGGAATCAGTTTGCCAAGGTACATGACAGTGGAGTGGCTCCCCTTTTCATTTGTTTAATTTATTTTTTTAAAGAGAGAGGAGAAAATTATTTTTTTCTTCTGGTCTTTCTCTCATACTTAGTTGTATGTGTTTTGCTGGGATCTGAACCCCCGTCCTCATGCATTGCAAGCGCTTCAACTGCTACTGCACCAGCACCTTTTTCCTTTTTTAAAAATATATAAGGACAGTCTTACAATAGCTCTTAAGCATTTAGGTCTTGTCTGAATAATAAAAAGGAAGGATTGAAAATGGAGTTTTTTGATATAAGTTCATAAATCTGAATGAAGTAAATACAATAGAATTTGTGACTAAGTTATTTTAGTGAGGTTGAGTTTAAAGTTTCAATTCTTTCTCTTTTTTTGGGGGGGTGATGTTTTACAGGCACTTAAGTATTCATCGAAGAGTCACCCCAGTAGTGGTGATCACAGACATGAAAAGATGCGAGACGCCGCAGATCCTTCACCACCAAATAAAATGTTGCGGAGATCTGATAGTCCTGAAAACAAATACAGTGACAGCACAGGTCACAATAAGGCCAAAAATGTGCATACTCACAGAGTTAGAGAGAGGGAAGGTGGTGAGTAGCTTTCTTGTTGAAATTTTCACATATATTTAACAAATCTATGTAAAACAGTGAACAAAGTAAAATTTCCAAGTTGAAGTTACTATGTGGAATGTCCTCACAGTGAATTATTTATCAAATTTTTGATTCAGAAACAAGTTGATGTAGAAATAGATGCTGACATGATCATGTACTTGTGTCTCATAATGGGGAAAGTATTTATGCATTTAGTCTACCAAGTGTTTATTAATGATGGTAGAGATACAGGAGGATTTTTCCAGGAAAATAACTTTTCAAGTGAATATTTCAGTTTACTTTGAGATCCTTGTTGCCCTTTCACTATATTTTATAAGGATTCAAAATGTTTCCTAACAATTATAAATTTTAAAAACTCAGGTTTAAAACCTATTGTGATTCAGAAAATTGATATTTTTTTTGTTGTTGTAAACATGTAAAATTTTATTTTCCATCTTCTCCAGGGCCTAGTTAAATTTCTAGACTTTATTGAAACGTTCAGCTTCTTAAAAGTTAATGCCGTTTCTTTTGCCCAGTACTGGTACCCTTCAGATATTACCTTGCCTCAGGTTTTTTGTGGTGGGGGCTGAAAATATGTGAATTTTCAGACTGATGGTTAAAAATTTATCAAAAAAAATTATTTTTAAAGCAAAGCATACATTAAGCAAAAATAATTTCATTAAAGTAATTTAAAAAACATTTTCCACGGTAAGATCTTATATTGCTTAAGTAGTTAACATACATGAGTTAATTATAAAGTGTTAATTGAAAGCTTCCAGGGACACTCAGTGGAATACCATGTGGTTTTCTGCCCCTATTGATAACTAGCTTCTCAGTAGTTTGCTTACTTTAAAAAAAGTCCTGCATGTTCAGATCTTTTAAATATTTTGCCTCTTAGAACCAGCTTTACTGAAGTGTGATCATATATTGAGAAACATTAGCCTCCTCTACATAATTACAGGGTTGAGGAAATTATTAATGTTCAGAAGATTGCATTAGGATGGAGTAATTTGGACAATTGGATGGGAGGGAAATAGTTCTCTGAATATAGCTGTAGCTTTTTGTTATGCAGATAACCATGTTTGTAAGACTAGCAGTTGGATTTGATTACACTAGTGTTAGAAATTTTTTTTGGTGGTGGAATTAATATTGGTAGTGTTGAGTATTAATTTTCCATATTTTCGTACAGCCTGAGATGATGATATTAACTACTCTTCTGTCGTGAATTTCATTTCAAATGGTACTTTGGAGGGCAGGTACATGAGTTATTTATTTTGCACAGTTTGGCAGTTGTGACAGTAGGATATGTTACCTCATCTTGTAGACATACTCTTGAGTCCTTATTTTATTGACCTATCCAGTTAATCTGTCCATCCCTAAATCCTGGAAGAAATGAGTTTAGACATTCAAGGAAACTTTCGTACATTCTTTTCATTCACGAACCATGCCCAATCCTTTTTCATGTGAAGTAATCCCAAGAACAGTCTGTTTGCTTATTCGTTTAACAAACATTGGACATCCACTGTGTGCCAAAAATTGTGTGATACTCCTGGAAGTCAAGATAAGATGTGATTTTTATCCTTGAACCTATTAAATGCTTTGACTCTGGAGCTAGTGGTGGTTTAGGTTCTTATTTTTCCTTTTTCTTTTGTCTTTGGTGATTATACTTTAGGTACATTTGTAAGAAACTTTTCACTTATTTTTCTAATTAGTCATTTGCAAAGTTAAGCCCCACTTTCTAATTTTCTTCTTAACTACTTTTGTCTTTTGGAGTCAAATACTAGTACATTTTTGACTACCTGATTTGTAATAAGTCTGGCTGTCATATTCCTATTATGAAGAACTACCACAAAATATCTCTCCATACTAGAGTTTAGAATAAATTCTTGTTAATTCTTTTAAGGATACAAAATGGTGATTCTTCCCTCATTTAATTCTTTAGTTGTTATGCTTTGACTTGAAGTAGATGCATATCCAGATTTTTCTTTAATTGCTACTATATGAAGTGTAATCAGCTTTTTGAAGTATGATTTTTAAGGCATTATGAATTCTCTTAGACTCTTAAAATACAAATTCAAATATGTGTAAGCATGTATATTTATGTAGCTGTGTACATAAAAATTTAAATCGATTATCAAAAATGCTCTTGGGCATGTGTAACAACTTATTTTAAGAAAATTACTGTATTCATTGCAAATTTCTTACCTTAGGATTTTTGTAATGAATGACTTTTGTAAATATCTAATTTAAGTATATGGTATAATTTGTAAGTTTTTACAAAGTGAATTGGGTAATAAACTGGTAAAATGAATTTATTAGTTTTCTATGGGCTTGAGCTTTACTAGCATCACAGAATTTTTTTGTTTTATAATAGTCACTGCATTTCTGCCTTTTTTTTTTTTTTTTTTGAAGAGGGGCTGGAGCGGTGACTTGGCGGTTACGGTGCTTGCCTGGCACCAGCGAGTACGCAGGTTCAAACCCCAGCATCAGAGCAAGTACGCCGGTTCAAACCCCCCAGCACCACATACACCACAAAGTGTCAGAGCAATGAAAACTACATGAAAAACAATTAAATAAAATTGATTCTGCTTAAAAAAAAAGAGGGGGGACAGTAAGAGAGAACGAATCAGTTTTATTTAGTTTTTCTTGTGGCTTTCATTGCTCCAACACTTCATTGTGTACATGGTGCTGAGGTTTGAACCTGTGCCCTTGCACATGCCAGGCAAGTGCTGTAACCCGAGCCACTGCTCTAGCCCACTGCATTTCTTTCTTGATATGTTGAATTTCTTTGAAAATTAACAGCTCAGAAATAATGTATAAAAGTACTTTGTAAAAAAGCAGGGATAGAGAAAGACTGCAATTTAGCATCTGGAGTTTTAATACTAAATGATAAGATTTCTCTTTAAAGGAAATAAGAGATTGTCTATTGTTAAATATATTAAGATTTTTCATCTTGTAATGTTATTATATACTTTGTTCTATGTATAAACATCTGAACTTTTGTTTAACCAGAAGCAAAAATACTTAAGGTTCAATTATTTGGTTTGTTTTTATAGTTTATATATATATTTTTAAGGATGCATCTGTCAGTTAGAAGTCCAAAAAAAGAAAAAAAAACATAGTGCAGGTATGTTTTATTTTCATTGGGTTCAAAAAAGAGGCAGAAGGAAATCTCGAAGGGCTCCCTAGTTATTTTGTTTTCTTTATTGTACAGCTTTAATAATTATTTTACCAAATAATTTTAAATTTAGGAATTCTTCTATAAATGAGCTTAGAAATGAAGGGTATCTTTATAGGGATTCTGTAAAGCTGTTCCACAAAATTTCAACCTCTTGGGAATATAATTTCCCCCATCATCCCTTAGAATTAGTGTAAGAAACTTTTTAGTGCCATGGCTTGGCTCCAGGGGTGCTTAACCACTGAGTCACATTCCCAACCTCTTTTTATTTTTTATTTTTTGACAGGGTTTTGCTAAATTGCTGAGGCTAGTTTAGAACTTGAAATCCTTCTGCCTCAGCCTCCCAAATCGCAGGGATTGTAGGTGTGTACCACCGAGCCTGGCTAGTGTAAGAAACTTTTAGAAGGTCTGTTTGTTAGAAACATATTTTGTGGGGAGCAGGCTCAATTGGTTAATTGAAGAATATTCTTTATTGGTTCCTGAACTTGGGATTTTAGTAATTTGCATGGCTTTTTAAAATTTGAACTGTTTTTAGTATAAAGGCAAATTGCTTTTAGGGAGTTGGTAACGTGGTGATTTTGAAGTTTAGAGCAGCATGCTGACATTTTTATTTTGTTTGCCTGCTAATTGTAATTTTAATGTTTTAAAGAGTGAGAATTTTAATTTTTTCATTGGGCTTTTTTTCTCCGACACTTAGTTGTGTATGTGGTGCTGGGGTTTTGAACTTGGGTTCTTACACACGCCAGGCAAGTGCTCCAAGCACTGACCCACCACTCCAGCCCCTGCCAGCTAGTTTTAATTTGGAGAAATTGGCAATGTATTTTCAGATAAACTGTTCAGATTGAACATCCCATAACTTGAAAATCTGAAATTGTTGTTATCCTGAAATGCTCAAAAAGTTGCAGATGTTGAATTTTCACATGAGAAATGTTCAACTGATAGTCTGTGCAAATATTTGCAAAATGTAGAAAATTTGAGAATCTAAAACAGTTCTGTATTTAAGCATTTTCTGTAACATTTGCATTAATGTTTTGAAAGAATTATTTAGTAAGGACCATTGGAAATCATTTGCATAGTTTTTCATGTAGTTTAATATTTGAATTTTCACATTGAATAAAAATTGTATGGTTATTTTAGATAACTGCATTTTTTGAACAAAACATTCTTTGCATTAGCAGTGTTAGAAAGTACTATAAAGATTAAGTCTCATGTTGACACTGAAAGGTAGAACAGTTTTTACAGGTTTACAAATGAAAAATGTGCTTTATAAAATTGAACAAAAAGTGACAACTGAGTCTAGAAATTAGTTCTTTCTGCTCTGATAAATTGTACAAATTGTTAGAGGTGAAACAGGTACGTTGATATAAAGTTCATTTGATAATGTTTACTGTGGCACAGATTAAAGGTGCTTTTGCTTTTATCCTCTTAATACCTTTAAACAGTTTCCTCCAGTGGTTACATCTTCTTGCCTAATAGTACAATATCAGTCTGCAAGTAGACTTTGGTACAGTGTATGTGTGTAGTTCCAAATTTTGTGTCACATGGTAGTGTTTTGTTTTGGACAATTTTTCACATGAATTCATGCCAAAAATTTCTCTAGGAAGAACCCTTTTTTTTTTTCCTTTTAAGTTAAGTCCTTAGATACTGTTTGCAAAGAAATTTGGAAATTTTGCTCAGAATTTAATACTTTGATTTCAGTTATATTGTTGACTAATGATAAGTATTTTTTTGTTACAAATAGAGCAATGTCATCTTTTTAATTTATTCATGCTTTTTAGTAAGATGGTTAACTTGGCAGAAATGTTTGCATTTATTTCCATAGGTCAATTTAAAAAGTTATATAGGAAAAACTCTATTTGAAGAGAGACAGGATAAGGTTAAAAGATTAGTAATCTTAATGTTACAACTGTTTGTTTTCTTTAGTTTTAGAAAGCAATATATGGGATCTAAACATCTGAACATGTAAATTGGGATATTTATCTTAGGGTTGCTCATATCATTTTAACATTTTTGGTATTTTTAGAGTTACTATGTATTCTTTATGATTTAATGGTATGTGTTTTACAGTAAGATTTTTGGAATGGTTCACTTTGAATCCTTAAGACAGTGTTAATTTAAACCATTTTCTGTTTGTGCTTGATGTGAAGTGTTTAGTGTAACATCTAGGATTTTTGGTCCTAATTCACAGAAAATTATATATTCTAGTTTGTGTATTTGAAGAATCTGTTTTTCTGTTGGACAGAATGGTTTTGGGGTAGTGAGTGCATCATTATGGCCATGATGCTAGAAGAGCCAAGATAGTAATGAGTTGGCATCTGGTACACTGCACTAAGTGTTGAAGATTATTTAGGGCTTGATAATATATCTCATGAAAAGCCGCCTTTTTTTTTTTTTTTTAGGGCATATATGATGCTTTGTAATTTTGAAAGCCTTGTTGCATTGTTTCTCATCTGATCACATAACAACCCTTTGAAATAGAATAATCATTATTATTCCTGGTGTATTAATGAAGTTTTCATTTAAAGTCTCCAGTTTTCTGTTGTTGAAACTAGAAAGGCAATATCTTTACATAAACTGTTATTTCTGCCCTCAAATTATATATACTTGAAGTATGTAACTTCTAAGTGTTTCAAGTTCAACCATTTTAGTCCCAGCTACCATGTTCTAGTGCAATTGTGCAAGAACCCCCTCACCCAAATGGTGGTGTGCCTGCTTCCCTGTTGCTGCATACATTTGTTTTTTCACACAGTAGCCAGTGATCAGTTAAAATGACAGTCATCTCATCACTCTCAGGCTCACAGCCCTCCAGTGATTCCTTGTTACTTTTCAAGGCTTGTAATGCTTTATGTAGTTTGGTGTATAGGTATTTTTTAGCATCTTCTAGTGCTCTTCCCCTCGTTTGTATTCTTGTTTGTTCCTATAGGAAAAATTTGTTCTTGCCTCTAGGGTTCTACACATTCTTCTTCTTTCAGGAATCATCTTTCTGTATGTTCTAGTACACACTTTCATTTTAGTAATATGTCTCCTTAAATGTCAGCCTCTCTGGGAGGCCATCACTGTTCTTTATGACCATTTGGAAACAGCTGTCCCCACCATTATCCGTCTTTCCTCTGCTTTGTTCCTTCTTTGTACTTTACGTGTTTACTTGCAGTTATTTGCTATAACAACATGTATTTCTGGAAGTTGTCATGCTATGCAAATTTGCTGTGCACTACAAGATTTATGGGAAATTTGTTTCAGGAGCACAGTACTCAAAAAACATTGATTATGACACAAAAAAGAAACCTGATTAAAAATTACAGCATGGTTTTATATAAATTAAAGAATATATTAATACTATAATAAATGGCACTGTTCCTTGACAGATACCTGAATGTTTCTTGCGAAAGTGAACATCCAGCGAAAAGGTTGTGAGTTAATATAAAACGGAGAGTATCTGAAAGTCATGAGAAGAGTTGTAACATCATGTGGATGGATATGACTCAATTCATATAATGAACTGAGGTAGCTCTTAGATGTTTGAGGTATACCTGTGCTTTGTGAATTTCTGTGCAGGTTTGTTCAGGCTGGAGATAGCTGGTGTTTCTCAATTAAGTGGAAATTTGTATTATTATTACCTGATACGTTAGTAGTATTTTGTTTTTTCAAAACATTACAGCGGAACTGACTGTATTTAGTTTTTGTTTGCTTGCCTTCTGTGGAATGTGAGCTGCCACCTGAACAGGTAGTGAGTTTATTTATTTGGTACTGGGAGATTTAACTCTGGGCTGCTTTACCATTGGGCCACATTCCCAGTCTATTTTGTCTTTATTTTCAGATAGCGTTTTACTAAGTTCCTTAGGGCTTTGCTGAGTTGCTGAGGCTGTCCCTGAACTTGAAATTCTCCTGTCTCAGCCTCCTGAGCTGCCAGGATAACAGGTGTGTGCCACTGTGCCTGGCTGTGAGCTTATTTTTAAAATTTTTATCTGCCTTGTGTTTCTAGAATGATGCATTTCAGTAAATGAATAGATAAAAAGATATTCAGGTTCTTACGTTTTAAGAGAAATGAACTTAGCTTTCTGGAACAGTGCTTCTCAAGTTTGAATGCATACATTGATCACCCGGGGAACATTGTTGTGCATATTATGGTTCAATTTTGGGGTACAGCCTAAAGTGCCTTTTAACCAGATCCCAGGTGATGTCTGTGCTGCTGGCTTTACGTGAGTAGGTAAGGAGGTTTTGGAGCAGCACTGTCCATTTAGTGGCAATCTTAGTCCATTTAGTGGCAATCTTAGTCACAGGTACAAAAGTGTATGTGTAGCCTTACTTTAAAAAATGAAACTGAAGTGAAATTTATTTTGTACATTTTGTCTAACCTAATAATATATTCAAAAATATTCAAATAATTGATATTTTAAAAACTATTGGTAGGATACTTTATATTTCTTAATTTGTACAAAGTCGTTGAGATCCAATTGTATCTTACATGTATAACACATTTCAGCTTGGACTAATTACATTTTTGTCTAATTGCAATATGTGGTTGGTAGCTGCTGAATTGGACATTGCTATTCTGGAGAATATAACCCACCTTAATTGGTCTCTGTAGCCTTACAAACAAGTGTTCCTATTTCTTTCTTTTTTTTGTGGTGCTGTGGAGCAAATCCACATGCTAGATAAGCACTCTTACTACTGAACTACATACATCCCCAGCCCTAAAGAATTTTTCCATGTGGTTGATTTCTGCCAAGCAAGATTAGAGTTTTTGGATCCTTGAGCTATGCATATAGTACTTATTTTAATTGCATTTTTGTTAGTACACATTCATTGAAAAAAGGAAATGCAAAGAACAGAGTGGGGTGAAAATTGCCTCAGCTCTTAACATTTAATTACTAGCTTTCATAGGAGACAATCTTACGCCATAAAATAAGATTGTACAAATTATCTTTACAGAACTTTTGTAAAAATAGTTAATACCTTTTTTGTAAAGGCTTATCTTTAATATTTGCATAGTGCATTCAGTATCTACTTAATACTGAAAATACCAATCTAAAAGAACTGACTGGTAAAAGTTTTTAGTGAGTGCTAACGTACCTTTATCCTTAATAAATGAGTGAAGTTTCCTTTTCAGTCACCTAAATGTCTTTAAGTCCAGGCTCTGATACTTGGAGTTACACGATCTTAAGTGTGCTCCTTAGTCTCTAAGATTAAGTTTTTGTGTCCGTTCCCTTAAGAGTGTTGTGGAGTTAAATGTAATTATGTAAAAACACTTAGGTTAGTGGGTGGACTATAACAGTAAATCTTTAGACTTCTCTGAATAATTAAAATTAGTGTCAGATTTGCAGTCCTGTTTCTTAAGCTACCGTTCCCTTCTTCCTTTAGCATTACCAGTTACTTGGGAGGTTAAGGCAGGAGGATTGAAAGTTCCAGTCCCTGTCTCAAAACAAAATAAAAATTAAAAAATAACAGAAAAGGCTGCAGTGGTAGTGTGTCCCTGGGTTCAGTCCCCAGTACCACAAAACAAAACAAAACAAAACAAACTCATCACCTTCTTAGATTCACAGGTACTATGGTTATATGCATATTAATTAGCTAAGTTAATATCCTGTGGCAGAGATTCTTAATGTCCAGCAGAAGAGAAGTTTTTTTTTATTGTTGTTGTTGGTTTAAATTAGTGTAGGTAGTATCTGCAGCTACCACTGGATAAAATTGTCCTAGGCACTGCAGTTGTCAGGCTGTCCTGAGACAGTTCATTGGTAGAGTTCACTGTTTTTTGTCACGTCTGAAAAATAGCCTTCACTTGAGTCAGTATACTTATGCTGACTTTTCGTGTAGTGACAAATTTTATTAAATTTATTCTTAGGAGTACTTACATTTTAAAAGAAGCTTAGGATGTATGTGATATAATTAGATAAGCCTAGACTTTTAGACTTTGATCTTTGATTACTTCTGAATTTGTGTAACTGTCAGAAGACCATAATATAACTGTCTTCCAAAAGGTTCCGACCTATTTTTACTCATAAAATTAATCTGTTCTGATAGCCAAAAAAGAAAAAAAATTACCCTGGAATATCTTGGCTGTAATGAAAAGAGGATGCACAAAATATTTTGAATGTAATGATTGATGAGGAATGATTTTGCAGAATCTAATTTTATAGTAGTTAGTGTATGTCTACTGATGGTGAATACATTTCATTATAATGGAGAAGAGCTAGAGAAGTTGGAACACTGATAGGCAACATTCTCTTTATTAAATGTGTTACATTTTCTAAACTTTATTCATGTTGCATAGGTTTTTTTTTTTTTTTTTTTAAAGAGAGAAGGACAGTGAGAAAGAAACACTTTTTTTTTCTGTTTAGTTTTTCGTGTGGCTCTCGTTGTTCTAAGACTTCGCTGTGTACATGGTGCTGGGGTTCGAACTCAAGTATGCCAGGCGAGCGCCGTAACCACTGAGCCATCACTCCAGCCCCTCATATTGCATAGGTTTTGATGCAGAATTGAAGTGTTCTCATTTTTTATTCAAGCCTAAAAGGAGTTCTATTTTGTCTTTTTTTTTGCCCATATCTAAATGAATTAGTTTTGTAAATCACCATTATTTGGCATACTTTAAGTTGTAGATTTATTGGCTTTTGGAATTAAGACCCCCCCCCCAATCTCTGGATACTTGAAATATTACAAACATTTTTGCATTGCAGGGAATCAAACCAGAGCCTCACAAAAGGAAGGCAAGCACTCTACAACTGGGATATACCCACCAGCCTTGAAAATAGTTTTAGATGTTTGAAAATAATGTCCCTCCTTCCCTCCTTCCCTTAGGTCAAGCTTTTTAATAATAAAACTATATATATATATATATATATATTTTTTTTTTTTTTTTTTTAAAGAAAGAGGGGGCAGTGAGAGAGAGAGAGGGGGGCATGAGATAATCAATGTTTATTTAGTTTTTCACATGGCTTTTGTTGCTCTGAGACCTCATTGTGTATGTGGTGCTGGGGTTTGAACTCGAGTACCTGCGCATGTCAGATAAGCGCCGTAACCGCTGAGCCACTGCTCCAGCCCCATAAAACTTTTTTTTTTGTTCTTAATTTTTACTTGATCTGCTATATTCTTACAAGTGGGATAATGTTGAAATGTAGTTGATTATAAAGTTGGACTATATTTGATATATAGTTCATTTTAAAGCATTTTTTGGCTTCATGTATTCTATTTAAGTTTGTGTGAAGATTTGTAACTTTTTTTGTGGTTGGTAATGAGACTTTGTATGTAGGGGAAATGTCTCACCTGAATCTTTTGACTAGGTCGGAAAAATCATTCTTGAATATTTAAAATTTTTCTGAACCTATTTCTAAATTAATGATAATCATTCATTGTTGCAAATGAGAAGTCTATCCTAATTGTTCATAAGTAGAAATATATTACACTCAGTGTCTCCTGTTTTACTCTCACATGCAATTTGGGAACTTTTGGGCTATTGTTTGCTTTCTCCTTGGATCTGTTACCTCCTGTATGGTAGGTCTTTTTCTCATTACTTTACTGCTTAAGCCTTTTTTTAGTCTGTCTGGTGTTCATTGCCACTCTCCTCCCTGCCCTTTTTTGTTTGACTCTTCTCCTTTTGGAACTCCTGTTAAATGTGTTTTGGTTCTTTTCTGTTTATTTTTTGCCTGGTAAATACTAGGTACTTGTATATTTAAATGAAAGGGTATATTGTATTCTGGGGGAATTCCTTTGGCATGTGCTTCCAAAACACATTAACAGTTTTTAAACCTATGTTCATTTCATTTATTTGCTGAAAAGTATCGTATTTGATGCTCTACTTGTAATTTTTATATCTTATAATTGTATGAATTTAATTTGCTAGAATAATTTGAAAATCGTAATTATATTTTAGTTTCTTTGTGTCAAATGTGTTTCCCCAGAAAATCTTCTGTTTGATTTTGATGCATCTCTTCCATATTATCAGATTCCTCAGAAGTTTGCTATTTGTAGTAATCTCTTCGAGTTTGCCCCTTTCCTGTAAAGTGTGTAGTTGAAAATGTTCAGTATCTGAGCTGTCCAGTGTGGTAGTCACTAGCCATGTACACCTGTTGAGCATTTGCAGTGTAGCTGTTAAAAAACTCATTTGTAGATGGTATTTAATTTCAGTGTAGTCCATTGTTAGGGTTCTCATTATTGAGATTTCTCTTTTTGTAATTGCTAACAGTTTTCTTGGTTACCAGGTACACTGAAAAGCCTTAAATCCTTTGAAATGATTTCTCTTGTTGATAGCTTTAAAAAAAAGAGAGGGGTAGTGACAGAGAAAAGAGTACATTTTAATCTATTTAGTTTTTCATGTGGCTTTTGTTGCTCAGACACTTTGTTGTGTACTTGGTGCCAGGGTTTGAACCTGAGTCCTTGTGCATGCCAAGCAACTGCCAGAACTGTTGAGCCACTGCTCTAGCCCTGATAGTTTTTTTTGGTGAATTTCTATTTTCTCATGGTGTTTGTTTTCACTTCTGTTAACTCTTTTAATCTCATTCTTCAGTTTTGAGTCTCATTTGCCTGCTACTAAGAAGTTGGCATTTCCTGTGGTGGTCTGTGGTCTCTCCTTGATGATCCCCCTTTTGAGGGAGTACTGTGGATTGATTTCAAGGGCACTTTATCACTGTGCTACATTCCCAGTCCTTTAAATTTTTTGTTTTGATATGGTCTAACTAAATTGTTGAGGTTGGTCTTGAATTTGTGATCCTCCTGTTGCAGCCTCACCAGTAGCTGGGATTACAGGCATGTGTTATCATGGCAAGCTGCTGCTTTTCATTTTTCAAACCCTATCTGGGTATAGTCATAATCGTCTGAGATTTCTGCAATCTGTCTGATTTCCAGGCCCACGTACCTTTTTGTTTACTAGGTAGCTACCACCTTGATGTTCCACAAATAATTGTTCCAAATCTCTTTGTGAGTATTCCCTACTTTAGTTGTTGGATTAATTGTTTTTTTCTTCTATGTTTAGGGGGAACTTTAAAATCCCATTGGCCTTTTAACTATTCCATTGTACTCTTAAAATATCTTACGTCATTCCTTACCCAATCCTTTCTGAGTTAAAATTTTAGGTTATAAATTAAAATATATTATTCCCTTCATTAATTTTTAGAACTTGAATGTTAGAGGTGTTATGTTGTGTTGACAATGATTGTCTAAATAATGTGTTTTGCTCTATTCTTCTTGGTATTCTTATCAGGCGAATCTTCCCATCTATGTACGTAGAGAATACAGAAAGCATGGCTGTGTTCACGGCCAGAAATAACTAGCATCTCAGACTGAATTTTCTGCCTATAAACCTACTTTGAAATTTCAAGTTTTAAAAAAATCTAAGTCTCCATTACCAAGAGTCCAAACTTGTCTTTTCTCAATCGCCCCCCTCTTCTGTCTATAATCCAGTCATGTAAAACTACTTAACCCAGTCTTAGAGCACATTTCTTAGGTTTATCTGTGTTTTCGTAGCCCAAACTGTCCTCTTGTACAGTATCTCTCTTTTTGGCAAATCTCTTCCAAGAAAGGTTTCATACAATTAAAAAAAAAAAACTTACAGCTCTTTTATAGTGATTTGTAATTATTTATACATGTGTTTCCTGCTACATCATGAGCTCCTGGCAGGCAATGATTGTTTTCATTGTCGGGGTCTGACAGTGAAATGCTCTGTAAATGAGGAATTAATGTCTTATGTTATTTGAAATATTCAGAAACAGGTAAAAGGCACTAATGTTCGGAGAATTAATAGATTTCAATTAAAAGATTTTTAAAGTGCATTTAAGAGTAAAATCAAGTTTACAGTTTTTCCTGTCGTGTTTAGATTGAAGTTTCTTTTATATTATTTATGAAAAAAGCAAATAGCTTCTTCAGACTTTGATTTCCTGAAAAATGCATAAACAATTAGCTTTTGTAAACTTTTAAAAAGTTTCGTATGTTAATCATAAGTTAGTATTACCAATTCCTTAAGTACCCTTCCTTTTTAGATTAGTACAAGATACTTTATTGTAATCCTATAAAATATAATTTGAATATGAAATAACATTTAAAATTTTATGGCCCAAACTTTTCACAGTACCATTCCTAAATCATTTCTCAAATCCTTTTTTTTTCTTTTTTTAAAAGAAAGGTACAGTGTGAGAATCAATTTATTTAGTTTTTCATGTGGTTTTGTTGCTCTGACAGTTATGTATGTGGTACTGGGGTTGGAACCCATGTCCTCACACATGCCAGGCAAGTTGTGTAACTGCTGAGCCACTGCTCCAGCCCTCAAATCCTCTTAAATTCCATTATAGAAAATATAACCATAAAAGCTCCACTAGCTAAGGAGGTCTTATGTTTTTCTTTTGTAGTATATTAGAAACAGAGTAATAAGATTTTTTGGGGGGGGGTGATGGTGTGTTTTCCAGATATGACTGTATTTGAATGTTACACATCCTTAAAAACTCAGTGCTTCATTTCCTTTATCATTGAAGGTCACAATTCTGATTATTTTGATTGATTTTGTTGATTTTATTTCTGAAGTGATTAATGTTAACTGAAATCATACTGTATCAGAAAAAAGAATTATTACCTGAGTGAACTTAGCTCTTGAACTTGTGCATTTTGATAGTAAAACTGTGACTTTTTTAAACTTGTAGTTTATTGCTTCCCCCCCACTTTTTTAATGGTGTGCTATTGTTGTACGTAATAGGATTTGTTGTTAACATATTTATACATGTACACAATATAACAATTAGGCCATTATTGCTCCCCAGTACTCCCCACTCCAACCTCCTTTTCCCAAAACTAGACATATATAAAAGTAAACCCATTAAAAAGATAAAAGCTATTCTGATTCAGTGTTAAGTCTTAGTGGTTGAATTCATTTCTTATGTGGTAAGGCCACCTGATATATCAGTCTGGATTTCTCTTTAGTCACATCTTGTTTTTTATCTGAAACAATGTAAATGAGCTTGCCTTTTTTTTTTTTTTCAGTATTCAGTGAATTCAGTTTTAATAGTTAAGCCATCCTCAGTGATTAAAGAATTGGCTTTAATATTTGAGTGAAATGCTATAGGATCTGAAATGGTTTCTCAAAGGAATAATAGTTTAGGAATTGGTGTCATTTTATTTAGATTACTTTCAGTGAATATGTTTGTGGTCCTGTGTACTTTTTTGAAGGCAAATACTATAATATTTACTTTTCAGAAATCAGCTTTATTTGCCAGCTTTCTAATTTTTTCCTTCCATTGTTTATTCTGAAGATTAAGGGTGGTTTTTAAAGAGCTGTCTTCTGGTTAAAAAAAAAAAAGCATTAACTTATTTTTGTAGGTGGTGGAATGGTGTATCATTGGGTTTTTTTTTTCCTATTAGGCTCAGAATTGATTATGTGAAGTGGAAAAATTGAGGTTTGATTCAGAATGATAATTATTTTGGTTTGTTAGCCCTCCTTTGTGGCATATTAGGTATGCTACTCTTCCTTAATCCTTTCAATATCATTTATGTTGGTGTCAATGGAGGAAGGCCAGGAAGTATATAGAGAGCTACAATTTTTTGTGCAGTGTGATTTCAGAAGACTTATTGGTTGGCATTTGAGTCTTTACATGTCAAAGCCTCATGTTATGGAACTACCAGATACAATATATAAAGCTTAAAAAATGTGCTGAAGTAGCGTGCATGAGGCCCTGGGTTCATTCTCCAGTGCTGCAAAAATAGAATGTTGAATAACACAGCCAGAAGGCTTTGACTGTTCACTGGATTCTCTTGATTCTAATGCTTCTGAGAAAGTTCCTTTTGGGGTTTGGATGTATGCATCTTTTTAAAAATTTTTATTAGTTCCACATAGTCTTACATGTTAAAGAGGCTACATTGCTACATATTCGTTTGCATATGTAATGAAAAAGTAATTTAATCCTGATTCTTGTCCAGGATCTCTCCCCTTTCACCCATTCCTTGTGGATGTATGCATCTTTAGGATTGTGTACTACTAGAGATTATTGTTAAACTTGATAACAAGAATTAAAATGAGAAAAAATCAATTGGAAAGGCACTAGATTAGTTCTGAGTCTGAATGTTGTAGTCTTAGTTTTGCTGGTTATTAGCATTGTGACTGTGAATAAATCTTCTAATCCCTTGGTTGCTACTCTTCCCCCTCCTTAGTGTATTATGATTTTTACTGTATGTATGACATATACTTTCATTGAAACCAGTTTTGTTTATATAAAAAGTAGGAAGTTTATAAACTTGCTGATATAGCTTGCAGTATAAGTCTTGTCTACCAGAAACTGTTCATTTTCTGCATTGTCAGGAGCCATTGCTTTCTGACCCTTGAAAATACTGGGTATTCATTGGTCACCTGCCAATTTCTATTTCTGGTGGATTTTTTAAAAATGAAGAAATACTAATTTTTTCTCAAATTCCTGTGAATTATTTGTATTTTAATTACTTTCCCCCTGGGTTTATTTAATAAATACTAATGGTACTGTAGAACAATGACATTATACAATTTTATAGGATCATTTAAGATTGAGGGAGGAGTTACTACTGTTTTTAGGCTGAAAGTATGTAAATAGAAGGTAAATATTAATGCCTAAATGTTACTTACTTTCCAAAAATTTTCAAAATGCAGATAGCCAGAGCGGGTAAATATTTGTAAAGTTGTAAGATTCTCTAGTTTTGGAATAGGAGCCCTGAGGTTTGGTGAAACTTGTTTGTATTTTGGTTTCAGTTATTTTGCTTAGTTCTTGATTCTTAATGTTATTTCCCCCCTTTTTTCCAGTATCCATTGTGTTTTTTAGAACCTCCATCTGAAATATGAAATAGCTCATGAATCTGTTTTTTCTAGCTCAGAAGATTCTCGTTTGGCTTGAGTTGAAGAAGCGTGCTGTCTCCTCCTGTAGTTCATTCTCTGCGTAACAGCCAGAATCCCCTTTTAAGAAAAACACATTGTCTTGTTCTTTATGTAAAAACCTTTTTAGTGCCTTCCTTTTACCCTTAAGGTAAAGTACAGTTTCAAATAGTAGCTAGCAACCTTTTTTTTTCTTCATTTCAGATCTTTATACCTATTTCAGATCTTAGAAGATATCTCATATATGATATTTTCTTATCCCAGAATACTCTTTCTTTTTCAGCCCATTTTACCTATTTCTTCCTATTCTGTAAGCTTCAATGTAGGAGTTAACTTCTCTTAAACTCCCAATCCCAGCTTAGGTTATTTAGCACATCTATTATCACATGTAATAGTTTATTTTTGGTGATTGTGTTGTAATGTAGAAAGTTTTTCTTCCTTGAATCGGCTTTTCTCAGTTACACATTTTGTTAAATAAAAATATAGCCTCCCAGTTAGTTTCTCATGCAAGTAATCTATGTCAGTATCCATGTATGCATGAACATGTAACAACAATTCCCTCCAGTATGTAAGAGCATGTCGAACAAATTAAAAAAATAGTTATTAGAGAACAATAACAAATTTATTGGAATAGAATAATCAAAAGGTGACATGGGGTAACCATGTTTTATATTCAGTGTAGGAACAGACTCATCAAATGCTTGGCTTCATCTTTTTTCTTACCAGTGGACTTACGTATCTTATGTTAAGAGACTAAATATAGTAAGATTAGTTAGGGTCTATAGAAGATAATTGTGTGTGTTTAACAAAAAATGAATACATATAAAATATACTGCCAGTTATCTGTCAGCTTTTCGCTGCTGTTTGGAACCTTTAGTTTACCCAATTTCAAGGAAGCATTCTGACTTTCTTTTTGTGTGGTCAGAAACATTTTGTATCATTGGTTTTCAAAATTTAATTTATGGAATGCTTGCCATGGAATCACTTGATGAATTTAGGAACGCCACTGGGTTCCACATAATACCAAATGAATGAGAACATCTGTGTGATAAAGGCCTGTATGTCTGCACACTTAACATATTCCTAAAACTTAGGTTGATAATACATATGAAAATTTGGTAACCATTTTGTGCTATTATGACAAGTATAATGGAATTGAACTTTAGTTCAATTGAATTTAGTGGCAGGTTTGGTTAAAAGTTAAAACTTTACAGTTTGAAGTCTTGATGTTAAGGAGACTTGGGCCCTTTAAAGTCTGGAGAAGTACAGGCATCTCTCTGTGTCTTGGGGATGGGTTCTAGGACCCTTCCATATACCCACATCTGCCTTTGTTTAAGTCCTTTGTGTAAAAT
>PVKS010028046.1:0-26973 GCA_004027875.1 Aplodontia rufa | reverse complement strand
TTCTAATTGCTGTGTAATATTCCATGGTATAAATGTACCACAGTTTTTGGATCCATTCTTCCTGTGAGGGACACCGGGGTTGTTTCCATAGTCTAGCAATAGTAAATTGTGCTGCTATGAACATCGATATTGCTGTGTCACTGTAATGTGCTGATTCTAAGTCCCCTGGAAAGATACCCAGGAGTGGAATAGCAGGGTCATATGGTGGAGTCATCCCTAGTTTTTTAAGGATTCTCCATACTGCTTTCCAGAGGGGGGCTGTACCAGTCTACAGCTCCACCAACAGTGTGTTAGTGTGCCTATTTCTCCACAGCCCCTCCAGCATCTATATAACAGGAACTTCTATTGGACTGTGCTAACTGGAACTTTCAGTTGTAATGGACCTAAGAATCTTTGAACTGTATTCTATACCAACCTTTCGTGGAAGGCTCCTCAGATAGGTATGCATGGAGAGTGAAGCAAGTACTGCTAAGGTTTGCTGTCTCACCCCCTGCCCCAGAACTCCAGGGAGAAGGCCATGGGGAAATACATCAGGAGAGGAAGAGTGACCCAGAACCATGCAGGCCTCTTGGCTTACTATGACCTCCAAGCTCAAACCAAGGTTAAACATTAAACATCAGGGAACTTAATATCAGTTAAATATCAGTTAAATATCAGGACTAAAGAGAAGATCAGAGAACATCAGTCCCGAAGCCTAAGAACAGGATCAGCTCCCAAAATCATCCATGGAGGTACCTACCACATGTCCCAAACACTTCAGCTCCACCTGGGAACTCCATCACCATGGCAATGCCAACGTGCCCTCACACTGGTAACTCAAGCAGCTTTTCTTCTCAATCGTGAGCAGAGAAATCTGTTCTCCTAAAAGCCATGAACACTGTCAGTCACTGTGACTTGATGAGCAGCCATAGAGTCTGCAGCCTCAGCAGTGTCTTGTGGCCCACCAGGTGGCCCCACACACTCCCCTGACCTTCCCTTTGGATCTGGTTCTAGCCTCCTGCCCTCTGTGGACCTGCACTTCAGATTTCCCTCGCTTCCTTAGAACCAGAACTCAAGTTCCTTCTTTCCCCCATGGTGATAGCTGCAGAACAGTCCAAACAGCAACCACGTCCCACCCTGAACCCAAAGGGGTTCTGTGCCGGCAAAGCTGTCGGGTCCTCTCACCCAACTGGTGGCTCATAAGCAAGCTTTGGGGAAACTTATCTTTCTGCAATGTTTGGTTCTTCTTACTTAGCAACATGAAATGAGCAGAATCCATGGTCACAACTAAAGCAGCCATAGGCCCCACTGATGAGAAGTGAAAATAAGGATTCCTCTTTCCCCCAGTACAGCAAGGTCACCTCCAGTGCCTACGCCAACAGCAGCCACTTTCCTCTGCCTGGACCCTCCTTTCTCTATCCCCCTACATTCCCCTGGAACCCATCTTTGGGATGGGTTTTCACTTCCAGAATGAAGAGGATCTTTTCGTAGAACATATTGGAGGCCACAGCCTTCCCAGAAGGCAGGGCAGGGCTACAACAGTTAGAAAAGATCTTCTGGTACTCCCCTTCACAACCCCAGCACAAATACATTCATATTATATTTGTCTTCAAAGCCCTGAAATCTTACATTTTAGACACTGAGTACATAAATCTTCTTTTAGGAACTCTTGTTTTTGTCTAAACAGTGTTCTTATTGGACATAACTGATAAATTAGAGGCTGCTGCTATCCCACTGAGGATCCCAAATGCTGATGATTTTCTGCTCTGACACTCCTTTCACAATATGCCACGCTGTCACCAGCACATAACACTCTCAGCCACTTTTTACTCCCACACCATAAACACCTGATGCAAGCGCCCAAGATGCACACCTGTGCAGAGAATAAACCCACAGCCACATACAAGCCAAACTCACCTGCACAGGCTGCACAAAGGAACAGAAAGGTCCCTGAGTCCATGAGGTGTCAATTCAGAGACGTTTCCCCCACATCCTGCACATTCTGTATAGGAGTACCAATGTCAGCACAAAACTTTGTAGAGTTACCAAGGGATTTCACATGAATCATTTTATTCCATTTAAATTTTAAAATCACTCACAAGACAGGTCACCTTCAATTTTGAAATGAGTGTACTGGGTTCAAAACACTTAAGCAGTTTGGCCAGGGTCATATACCTAGAGAGTGGAAGAGCTGGAGCTCAATCTAGTGTCCAATGAACTCTGGAACTTGAAGCCTGTTTCTGAGTAAAGGAATACACTGGAGACACAAGATAGAGATTTGAGGCTATGTATCAGGACAAAGTTCTTGGTTAAAACACATAATGCAAGCTGGAGCGGTGGCTCAGCGGTTTTGGCGCTTGCCTGGCAAGCACGAGGACCCAGTTGAAACCCTAGCACCACGTACACAACTAAGTGTTGGAGCAACTAAGGCCATGTGAGAAACTAAATAAAGTTGTTTCTCTCTTCAAAAAAAAAAAAAAAACACAAAATGCAAAGAAGGAAATCCACCGCACCTCTTCTATGCTCCTTTACCTTTATTCAACTAACAACGAGAAATATGGATGAAAACTGAATTTCCAAAATGGTAACTAAGTAGAAACCATGAACAAACAATGCACAAATAAAAGTTCTATGTCTATGTGAAAGGCTGTGTTAAATGCAATATCCCATCTCCTCACTCTCACCCAAAGCCCATCCACGCTCTCTCCTATCCTGAGCCTTCTCTGATCACAGCAGTCCACACCCATGTCCTCCAGGTCAAGGGTTCTCAAACTTTAATGGGTAAGAATTGCACAGGTTCCTAGGCCCCACCAATAGAGATACTGATTCAGTATGTTTGAACTGGGGCCCAAGAATTTGCATTCCTAACAAATTTCCAGATGATACTGGCTACAGGGTCATGGACCACATTTAGGTAGCACTGGTCTTTGTTGTTGTTGTTTTAAGAGAGAGGGACAGTGAGAGAGCAAGAGGAAATCAATTTTTATTTAGTTTTTCATATGACTTTCATTGCTCTGAGACACTTTGCCATGTATGTGATGCTGGGATTCGAACTCATGTCCTCACTCACACATGCCAGGCAAGTACTGTATCCACCTGCCGAGCCACCACTCCAGCCCCGGTAGCCCTGGTCTTAACTATGGTAAGACCCTTTACCACACAATGTAGAAATTGGCAACTTTTTCTGTTACACTATTCTTCTTTCCAGCTGCTTTCCTCACCCCTCCCCAAAGTCCCACCCATATTCAAAATCCCCACCTTAAAACCCAGGACCAATTCTGTTGACAGTTTGGGACTGATGCTATGACTAAAATGGCATCTGACCTTGTTCTTGGCAGAGCACTTCTGCCCTGTGTGCTCCAGTTCTCACAACTGGGCTTCTCTCTTAGCCGCTGTTCTCTGTTTCTCATTCTATCTCCCTAATACTCAATGTTACCTCCTTCCTTTGGCCAAACTTCCTCCCAGGGAATTGAATCATGAATTCCTGAACTACAAAGTAATACCCACTATTCTCTTACATGCTGGCCCTGACTTGATGCCTACCCAGGCACCATGTCTCACCCAGCCCAGGTTCCCCATCACTGAGCTGTCCATGGCTGCTGGAACACTCAGCCTCTGCTTGCCTGGATGCCCAGCTCTGATTGTCTCAACTACGAGAAAGAATCACCTGTCATAGCGAACTTCCTTTTCAGCACCTTCGGCTTGGACAGTTCCCCAGAGGCCCAAAACAGAGGGATCCTAGAACATCCACACTTTTTCCATACTCTAGAACACAGGGCATGTCTCTGTGATATGGCAGTTTAGAATCACCATTTGCTTTTGTTTCCCCCACAATGCATTCTTGATGATTTAAGTATGGAAGTTGGGACCCGTCATGTACACAAGTTGGCAGCATTTGCTGCACTCTCTGGGTAGTCAATAAACATTAAGCAACAACCAGTTTGATCCTTTGCTTGGTTGGCACCTAGAAATATATCATCTAATTTGGAAAGCAGAATACCTTTTAATATCCCCTCCAGCACTTAACATGGTTCTCACAAAGTAGATACTCCATGTGTATTGAATGGATAAATGAACAAAGGGATGAAGGAGGCCAGGCAGGTTGTTCCCAGTTCTCCTTGGTGGCATCCAGATCAGTATGCTCAGCCAGAAGAAAACAACTTCCAATCTGCAGAAGCTGAGCGAATGCCTCCAGGCCAGACTTCCAACTAATTCCCAGCACAAAATTGGACCTGCACATTCAGATGAATTGTGGCTTGAAGACCACAATTACCCCAGAGTTCTGAGATTTTTTTTTTCAGTACATGGATGTCTTTAATACAAAAGATTGTACCATACTCCATTCTACCCCAACTCCACACCCCCTCCCATCCCTACCCCTGAGGCCATCTCACAAATAAACTCTCCCTCTTGCCCACTCGTTTTCATCATTGACCCTCCTAGCCAGCCCAGCTTGCTAAGTGGTGGAATCAACAGCTGTCTGTGTGTTCATGATTCTCAGCTATCTCTGAACTCTCTGTATCAATCACTCCCCATCATTGTGTCCTGAAAAATAAAAAATGCTATCCAAAGAAGGATTGGATATTAACCCCTTGGTTCAAAAGGTTCTCAACTAGTTCTTCAGCAGAAACCTAGGGAAGTGGAACAAAGGACAGATAAATTGGGGAGGCAGGAAAGCTGCACAGAAAAGGAAATGTCCCTGCCTGAGTTGGTGCAGCAAGGGCGGCAGGTCCAGGTACAACGTCCTATTAGGTGCTTTCTAGTTTCTGCTGGCTCACTGCAGTAACACCACAGGAGATCTGGGAGGACAGGCACAGGGCAGCCTGTGGGCTGCAGGCTGTGGGTGTCCGAAAGGTTTACACGTTCCCCACAGAGAGATGTAGAATGGTTTGCAAAAGGCCAAGACTTTTGGATACTGGGCAACCTCTGGCGATGCTGTGCTGGTTGAGTTTCTGTGCTACCAAGCTTTCCCGGTTCTGGGGATGGTTTCTTGCTACTGTTGACCCCCACGGATGCCAGTCTTGCAAGCAAGAGGCAGCTCACAACAGATTGTACACAGTGAGAGCCTCACGCTGGCTGGGCTTCGATGCGGAAGCAGGAAAAGGAAAATGGCTGATGCTGCAGGGGACCTAAGCTTCCAACGTCTAAGATGTTTACTTCATTAGGCTGTTTTACATAACATCAGCCAAAAATAGGAAAAAAAAAATAGATGGAGGGCCAAAGATCAGATTTGGATTCTGAGCCCCTGTTCTCGGGCTGTGATCTCTAGGCAACCCCTTCCTCCCTGGCATGCTTGCATTATCTGCAAAGGAGCAAGAAAGTGCAGATTGGGCTCCTGGAAAAAAACACCAAGTCATCTTCCGAGTCCTAGGAACATTACAGCCAACGTGAACAAAGAGGTGGTTCCCATGCCATTGTTACTGAAGGTTTCATCCCAATCCCTTTTGTCTACAACATTCATCTTATAACCAGCATGGCTTGGAATAAAGGGACCAGGAATCCAGACTACTCTGGGCTGAGGAGAGAGGTCCGAATGGAAAGAAAGTCCAGAGAAGAGCCAGCTGCAGATGAGAAGGCCGGAGAGGGCTGTTGATTCATTCCACTGGGAGGGAAAGGCAGGTGCCATCAGGCAAAGAACCAACTAAGCACAAGGCCAGAAGGCTGATGCCGTGGAGCGGGACAAGGAGCTACGTGGGGCCCAAGAGATGGGCAGGACCTAGTAGGGTGTCTTAGAGGGAGTCTAGACAGCACCAGGGTAGAGCATGACCTTCTAACTCTGGAAAGAGGAAAAGATGAGGAAGTGCACATAGGAGAGGCTGGATTAGGGGGACCAGGTAGTGTTTGACCAAGCAGAATAAGGTAAGAACCCTTGCACCACCATCTGCACTGGAGAGGAGCAGGCTTCTTACCACATACCAGCCTGGGGGGGTGGCTGGGTCCTCAAGACAGAGCTAATCTGCAAGCAAGACTGAGCGAAGAAGAACTTCCGGGAGATGAGAGGTCACTCGGGTGTCTGGGCAGGCAAGATAGTTCTGGGTTATGAATCCTTGCATCTCTTAGTGGTGGGTCCACTCAGATGTCCTTGCTAATTCACAAAATCTCTGTATCTGTCCCCCTCCCCTCCCACCTCTCGTTCCTCCCTCTTCTAGCTGCCCGCTGTGTCCTTGCCAAGCAGATCAGGAGATCAGGGTGAGGAAGGGCCACCCTTCTCACACCTGTCAGCAGGTGTACACCCTGCAGCCTCAGGCAGGCTGGTGGTCTCATTAGCCTACCCTGGCTGCTCAGATCCTGTCACAGGCCACCCAGGCTCTCCCACCTGCCCACTTGCCTTGCCACTGATCCAGTGTCCAGGCCGAAAGACACTGTGGCAGGAAGGACAAAGGCAGTCACTTGGGATGGCCTCTGGGGCTCCTGGGGTTGCTCAAGGACATAGAATTCTCCAAACCAGTGCTGCTACCTCAGACTGAGCCATGGCTTACGAAAAGCCAGTGGGAAGGCAGTCTAGTAAGAGGAGGCGCAGCCCCACTGAAAATGCCACTGTAGTGCCAGCCTCCCCTGCCACTGGGAATCAGACTCTGTCACAGTCCAAGCATTAAACCAGACAGCCCAGCCAAACAGTGGCATTGCCAGGTTCATCTCTTGAGGCTTCCTTCCCCTCCAAACTGCCCAGTGATCCTCTCCTGCCCTGCTCTGTTAGGAAGATCTGGGTGAGGAAAGCAGAGCGTCTGGAGCCCAGAGGCCCTGGTCCCATCCCCTGCTGCCCACCTACATTGCCAGGACTAAAAGGAGGCAGCAGGGACAGCCAGGCCTGATGGACATTCTGCTTCTCAGGGTGGGAAGGAGAAACAAGTCCTCAGCGGCAATCGCCACCCAAGCCAGGGTCAGAACCTCCTGGTCACCAACTCACCCAGAGAACTCAGCATTTGAACCTAGGACACAAATGTCACCCCCTCCCTTCCCCACTACACACACACATGTGCGATCTTCAGGCCTTTACTCCCGATGGAGCTTTAACTCTACACACTTGGACTTGTAAGCCTAGTGGCCTACAGGTAATTTTAATCTTTCCCCCCACCGCTCATTAACTGACCTTGAGGTGAATGAGCACACAACCCAACAGCTGAGACTCCCGACTCCCAGTGGTGGGGAGAACAAGTCATACTCGGTCCTTTTACAATCATGTCACTGTCTAGTCTATTGTCTTCTTTATCCAAAAAGAACCAATAAAAATGAAAAAATCAAAGGTGATCTATAATTTAAAAAAAAAACTTTTCAGAATCCATAATAGTTTAAAACCAAACTTTTGGTCTACAACAGTGGTCATACCACATATTTATTCCTGATTAACAGTATACAACGCAAAGTTAACATTTGCCAGAAGTTGTTTCACACACACACACCATCTCAAATTTCCTTCCTTGGGCAAAAATTATCTACTGAGAAAATTTACAGAACATAAGATATTATGGTTGAATCACAAAATGATAACCAACCTAGAATCAAATGAATTTATTTGATCCAACTTAGAGAGTACAGGACTCTCAAAACAGGTAAAGAAATCAGTCTTCCTTTTACCTTCAATGCTTGATCATAGGAGTTGGCTCATTTTTAAATGCTTCTTTTTTATTTCAGTGGGGGCTTCTGTATCCATGTCCCATCTGATGTCATCCTCACTTGACCTTTGAATGCTAACATGGACACAGACTGTGCCTCCCCATCCTGCCAGCATCCCCAATTACGCTTAACACAAACTCCAGTTGTGACCCACACTCACCTGCCCTCTGGCTAAAAATAGCTGTTATCAATGTCAGACATAGCAAATGTTCTCCGCCTGTTTAACAACCCATTAGGCAACTTCGTGAAAGAGGCAGATGAATCTCACCAAAGGGTAGCATGGGCTTCACCCAGCACCATGCGCCGAGACCCTCACAGGTATCAATCGCTGAGACGGCTTTTATCAGTTAAAAATAGATGTTAGCACCCCCACTCGCAGCCTAAGCTGGACACTGGATTTTTCAGAACCCAGCAGCACTGTATTTGGAGAATGAGCAACCTGGAGACACAAAGAAGACCCCACAAAGCTCTCTGTCTTTGCTGATGCCATGTGACATGTTTCCAATGATACCTCCATGGGTAACCTCTTTGAATTCCAGACACGGACAGTGTGTACAGCCAAAAGAGTTCTACCAGGTTTCCCTTGAAGTATATCTGTGAAATCTACACGGAAATAATTCTTCTTGCTGAAAAAAAATTGCACAAACTATCTTAATTACTTGAAGCAATTCTACTATGTTGTAATTATCTCATTGCCCTGTAATTATTTGCTTTGTGAATGTTTCTCTCCACACCCCCACCATCTCCACCCCCAGACTTCAGCTCCTTAAAAGAGCTCCCTGTGGCTTGGGTATCCACTATGTGTCTAGTGCATAGAGAGATCCATAACTCTGGTTAAACTGAGTTCATTTGAATTGAAACTGCATTATCAACAACTTCTTCCTCCTTCAATTCTGAATTCTGTTGCAAACCCCATAATCTGTTATATTCATACATAACAGACATGTATCTGGCCTATACTAGACCAATGCATTGCAGAAAATAAGTAACTATTGCTGTATTATTTCTATTTTGGTGTCCTCACACATCTATCCACTTCCAAAAAGAAGTAACACTGATTATTAGACTCTCTAAGACAAACCTTGCATTAAAATTAACCAAGCACGCGGTATGCCTCGCTCAGTGTCTAGCATGTGGGAGATGCTTCTTGAACATTAGCTTTGTGTTCCCCCGTGCTGGTTAGTGCCTCCAGTAACAGCTAAAGCTCACAGGGACAACGGTCCAGTACTGCTGTCCTATCTGCAGGCACCTGCTCTACCATTTCAGGAGGGATAACAATTACCCGGGCCCCCAGATATTTTCCTGAGACCAGTGCACAATCATTCCGTTTGTTTAATTTTACTTATCTCTCCCACCTCCCTACTCTCCACCCCAAAATTAAAACAAAACCCAGCGGCCCCTCCCACACACACAAAGGATACCTAGACAACAATAAAGGGAAGACCTTTGACCTGAAGAGCTGCCTCTTGAAAGTTCCTCAGTTAAGGGATCCTTAACACAAGGAAGCAATAAAAGAGGCTCCTTCTCATACAAATGTAAATTGAACCTTAACCTTGGCACCTAGCTTTGGAAAAGATGGAAGAAGAATATCTAACAGACAGAACAACAGCAGCACCACACTCACTCACAGGAGGAAGGGGTCAGCATGAAAAGAAGCAGCAGCCATGAGGGAAGCTCCCCTTCCACGGACAGGCAGAGGAGCCCCGCGGAGCAGCAGAGGAAGAAGAGCCAATGGACTCTGTCCGCTCATTAAGTGAGCCTCTCATCATAATTTAAGTCTCTGGGTATCTCTGGCCAAGAAATTCCCTAACCAATGGACAGAGATATCCTGACCTGTGCTGAGCGATCACAGGTGAGCCAGGCCCAATGCCTATCATTCAAAAAAGGGAGACAGAAACTTATGAGGCCAGTGACCCTACCTAGGTGCAAATCCCCAAAGCAACTCAGACTGCACCCACTAGCTAGTCTCACTTTACAAATGACAACACGAGGGACTTGCAGGTTGCCACGATGGTGTTCCAAGCATGGAGACATGCTGGAGTTAAATCCCAGGAGCAGCTTTAGCCAGGCAGATGAAATCTTAGACCTAACTATTAGTGGTATGCTTTCTGCTTTTTGTTTGTTTCGGTTTGGATGGTGGTTTTTTTTTTTTTTTTTAGAAGCCGACTTCCCAAATCTATAATGCAATCAACCCAACTGAGGCAGTTCTAGCCCATAGATATCAGCACCTTAAGGACCTCCCACAACGTCCTGAGCCTGTCCGCAGATCCCAAAAGGAGGTGCCTCCAGTCCTCCAAGTTCTCCAAAGCCACATCACCATACAGTCGCAGCAGACAGGCTACTTACGCAGGGCATGCCACTCGTCCTGACGGATGGTCTTGGTGATATTGAAAGTGAGGTTCCTGGGGATGGTTGCTGAGGAGTAGTGGTACTTGATGTACGTGCAGCGCTCGATTTCTCCTGGAAGAGAGAGATGGAAGCCAAAGGTGAATGGAACAGCAACTACTTCTGGAGCAGTTCTGGAATCCATTTTTCCATCCTGGAGAAAAAGACATGTTTCATATTGGTGACACCACAAAGTGATAACCGGACTCAAAAGCAGCAAAAGAGTGCAATCACAATCAAATAGCACTGATTTGGACAGAAAAATATATCTCTGGGGTCATATAGAGGTGGGAGGAGCCAAATGTAGGCTGTTAGAAGCTGGTTTTTAAAAAGCGGTACCCATGTTTATCTAACCTTCCTCTTTTCTACCAAAGAGGAAATTTGACATTGAAGGACAGTGACGTTGTCCATGCAGATACCAGGGCGGATCGGACTTCAGCCTCAATGGTATTATTTGTGTCTTCAGTGCTCACAGTCTTCCGGAATGGTGAACCGGGGGGCTTCTCTCCTTTTCTACCTCCAACCTCCTCAATGTTACCTCTCACCACAAAGCACTCAAATCAATCTGTATCTCTTGGAACCAGTCCCTGCTTGGGTCTCTTGAACAAATTTGTGGCCCCTTAGTCTCAGCAATTGGTTCAGTAAAATCTTTATGACAAGTGGTTATTAATCAAAGCATGCTTTGCTGGTCAAATTATCAAAATGTTCCTATATCTTAGGGCAGAGATTCTCAAAGCATGGGGGTTCAGCAGCATTAGCATCCCCTAGGAGCTTGCTAGAAATGCAACTTCTCAGACCCAATCCTAAACTTGCAGAATCAGAAACTCCAGGTAAAACCTGGCTGAATTGTATTAAGCCCTCCTGATGCTTCTGTTGCATGCTGAAAATTGAGAACTTCTGCCTTAAGGAATCTAACAGAACCATCGTTAACTCAAAAATCCACCATCTTCGCAGATTCCTGAAGGAAGGCTTGATTGGGACACCTTCCCTTCTTACTTTTAGTCTCATGCAGGCATTTCTATTGACACTTGCTTATCTGAGGAATATTAAAACTCAACGTCAGGGCATTATGAAGAATCAGGAAAGGAGTGATTTTTAAAGGTTAGGGGTTTTGAAATTTGGTTTTGCACCTGAATGGATTCTGGTGGTAATCCATTTTGCACCCCACTGATTTTCAATTTATAACTGGTGGCACCTGATTGAATTGTTTGACCCCCCTGGCCCACTGTCAGCAGGAACACTGGCAATTGGTAGAGTGCAATAATTTAGACAGTGCTTCATGCAACCACTGGCTTATTATAAATTATCACTGGACAACTGCCCAGTTGCCAGTTGCTTGCAGACATTCCTCTAATAGGACAGACGCTGTTAAAAGACAAAGTTCTGGAAAGTTTCTCAACCCCTCTGCATCCGTCCCCATAGCCCATGAATCTCCTGCAGCCTCTCAGATGTCCTGCACACTCCTCTGGCACACTCCTCTTCCACCTTCTTCCTGCCATCCTCCTCCCTTGCTTGCTAAACTTCTTGAAGAGGTGTCTACCAGCCTCCACTTCCTCAGCTTAGACCCACATCTCCAACATGCACACTCCAATTTCATAACAATTTCCATTAATAACTCTACATCCCATCCAGCCTACAGCATCATCTCCTCTGCCTCCTCGTCCCCAGTGTTGCCTCTCCTTCCTGACATCAACTGGTCACCAAGTTCTGTCAGTTCTACCTGAGAAGTGATCCTGGAGTCTCATCTCTCCTCTGTCCCTACTTCCACCATAAGAGTTTTCCTAATACAGTCATGTGCAGCCCAATGACATTTCAGTCAAATCCAGGTGCCTATAGGATGGTGGTCACTTAAGATCTCATCATCTAATAATGCTGTAGCCATCTTAGTGTATTAGTTCATTCTACGAAGTTCAATGATGATGGAATTGCTAAATAACAGTTTTCTCAGAATATGTCCCCATTGCTAAGCAATGCTTGACTACAGTGACTACCTCAATAAACAATCCCACTGATGGGGAACTCACTAGGTAGGAAAGACCTGCCACATGCTCCACAGTCAAGCAGTTTCCAACTTTACACGTGTCATGGTGCACACAGAAGATGTTTATAAGATACCCTGAAGAATACAGCCAGGGCCACCTTGTCCAGATCCCCCCGAGAACTGATGGAACCAGCATTCCTACGGCACCTGGAAGCCCTTCTTGCGTGCTCCACTTGACCCACCATCAGAAAACTCTGTTAGGGACACTGTCTCGTTTAATTCTTATATGACCCAACTAAGTTGGTGCTATTGTTACCATCAGCTCTATTTCACAAACAAGAAGGTGGAGGGTGGGATAGATAAAACAATGGCTGAGGACGTACACATGCCAGCCTCCATCCACCAGACCAGCCTCCTGCTGGGAGTGTTCTCCACAAAGGAAGTGGGACAATGTCACCCCTGCTCACAGGCCTCTGTTATTGCAGGATAAACCCCACACTCCTCAGGCATAAAGCCCCAGCCTCCCCATGGGCCCCAAACTTCCCACCCACTAGGTCCCAGTTGGAAGATCCTTCCCACTTTCCCACGTTCCCACCTGCACCTGTCCTCCCTACTGCCTTCCTCTGAGCAGATTGCTGCCTATCCTCTTGTGCACATCCTAAAAGGCCAGATTACCTGGCAGCACCCAACACAGCACTCACCTGAGGCTGCTCCCTTCTCTCCCTCGCTCCCCTGAGCTTCCCCTCTTGCAGGAAGCACAGGTTGGGTCTGATCTGTTTGCCCACTTCACTTCCCTACCTGATGGTGAGTTTCTTGGGGACACAGATGTTGTCTTCTTTGTTCATCTTTGTCTCCCCAGCCCCCAGCACAGGATGGACACAATCTGTGCTTGCAAGAAAGACCTGACAATATGAGGTGCCATTGGCTAAGACCACGGTGGGCAAAGAACCCAACTGCTTCAGGACACGCAAGGATCTAAACTATCTGAGGCTGGCTAGAATGTGAAGACTAAGAGGGGTGATCGTTGCAGGTCTCTTCCTTGCCTGGACAGCTCAAGGAAAGGCTTCTCAATCACACTGAGGTAGAAGAAAACCACATGTCAGCACAAGACAGTGTCTCGGTGTACTTGGCAAATGCAATCCGAGGGCCAGCGGTTTTGGGAAGAAAAAGGCAGGAGAGTATATAAAGCAAAGGCGAGGAAGATTTAAAGTGTAGAAATAGTAACAAGAGCATATCAGCAACTGCCTTGGACATGTACAGCTGGGCACAAGGGCACCACCCGGGGGTAGTTGGGTGTGGAAATCCAGTCGTTGCTCTGCTTGCCAAGCCTTGCACCCTGGGGTAGTGTGGAGGCTGCTTCGGCCAGAAGGGCTGCCTTCATCTAATTTTCACAGAAATGCCATATAAACTAGAAGCAGCCCTACAGGTAATAATTTCAAAATCAAACAAAACAGTCCTAGACTTATCACTGGAGCACAAAACTGGATTCCACTCTTGATACCCTAAAGGGTGCCTGTTACTCACATCTGAGAAAAGGGCCTGATTTCTTAGCTTTCAGCCTCAATATACTCGACAAGTTGCCACAGGTTCCAGGTGAGCTGGAGACAGATGCCTCAGCCTCTCCCACCCACAGCCCTCCCAGCCAACGAAGCCAAAGACCACTAGACCCTGGGCAAGAGAGAGAAACCAGGCAGCGGAGCCAGGAGCCCAGGGGGGCCCTACACTATCTGCTCGGCATCAGGGATCGTAAGCATCCTGCCTTTGACAGCAATTAAATTTGAAAAATTCAAATATTGGCTATAAGAAAGGCAAAATATTTATCCATATGTCTGCAGGTCTTGTCAGTGTGCTGGGCTGTTGTAAATTCAGGACCATCTGGGCACCCAATACGTGTGCCCAGAATAGGGCTTCCCAGCACAAAGAGGTTTTCCTGCAACAAATGATGCAGGAGGGTTACCTGGAAGGCAATGGGGCAGCCCACAGCCCCACCTGGAAGGCAGACCAGATTCACGGTCACCGACAGTGCACTCCAGCCCACAGGGGCCACAGCTGCGGGAACTGGCTGGGGAGGCCCTAGGCATAGGACCCTCCCACAGTCTCAGCCACGTTCTGCCTTCCCAGCTGGTGACCCCCTAGCTGCATGTCCGAGTCCCAGCGGGACACAGCTATGACACTCAAACAGGTAACCAAGGCTTTTAAAAGTGACAATCTAATTCAATGGCATACAATAAAATAACCTGATTTTAAAAATGGACAAAGGACTTAAACAGACTTTTCTCCAAAGAAGATACTTAAACGATCATCAAGCACACAAGAAGGTGCTCAGCACCTCTAACACCAGGGAAATGCACATGAAAACCACAATGAGACATCACTTCACACCTGTTAGAATGGCCACTATGGGAAAAAAAATGGTTTAAAGACAAAAGCCAGCAAGCATTATTGGCAAGGAGGTAGAGAAATGAAAATCCTTGCTCTCTGCTTGTGAGAATATAAATTGGTACAGCCACTATGAAAAAGAAAAGAAGAAAATTAAAAGCAAAACTACCCTGTCATCCAGCAATTCTACTTCTAGGTATATATCTAAAAGAATTGCAATCAGTGTCACAAAGAGATGTCTGCACTCCCGTGTTTGTTGTGGCATTATTCTTGACAGCCAAGTGTCCACAAACGGGGGTGAATGTATAAACAAAATGTGGTGAGTGCATGTGATGGAATATTATTCAGCCTTTAAAAAGGACTTGTTGCCATATTTGTCAACAAGGAAGAATCAAGTTCTTCACAGTTCATTTTTATGAGGGGTCTAAACTAGTCAAACTCAAAGAGACAGCAAAAAAAGTGGTTGTGGGGGGCTGCATGGAGGGGAAATGAGGAGATGTTGAAACAAAAATAAAATTTCAGGCATGCAAGAGTAAGTTCCAGAGGTCTGCTGTACAAGAGAGTGCGTCTAGGTAACAAAACTGCATCACACACTGAAAAATCTGTTAAGAGAGGGCTGGAGCGGTGGCTCACCAGTTACAGCACTTGCCTGGCATGCGCGAGTACACAAGTTCAAACCCCAGCACCACGAACACAACTAAGTCTGGGAGGAATGAAAGCCACATGAAAAACTAAATAAAATTGATCCTGTCTTTCTCTCTCTCTCTCTCTCTCTCTCACACACACACACACACACACACACACACACACAGTCCCTCTCTCTTTAAAAAAAAAAATCTATTGAGGGTAGAATTCATATTAAATATTCTTCCTCAACTTTAAAAAATGGTGGGGGAGGAGAAGTTACACAACTGAGCACAGGGTATGAAGAGACCAGGGAAGGACAGTGGGCAGGTCCAGATGCTCAGAGCAGGTGCAGAAGGCAGAGGCCGGGTGGCAGGGGCAGCCAGAGTGTTCAGCGTGCGCCTCTTCTCTTTCCTCGCCTCACCCCTTCCAAAAGCATCCCTCAGCTTCCTGTTTCTCCACTACTAGTACATTCTTCCTCCCTCCATTTCCATCTCCCAAAAACCTGACCGGCAAAGGGAGGGGCTGCAAGGTAGCCGAGCAGGAAGAGGTGGTTGCATTCCTTTTTCTCCACTGCCTGCCCCTCCGGTCCCCAGGCCCAGGCGTGAGCACTCACACCGGTTCTGAGTGGTGGAGCAGTGAATCCTGGATTCTGGCCCCACCCTGCAGGATGTGTGCACTCAGGGGTGTGTGGTTGCGGAAGACCTTGCAAAGCTGCCTCTCCCTCAGGGGAATTCCTACTCAGCACCACCCTTCCCTTCCTAGACAGAGTAGTTTTAGAGGCAGGGCTGGGACCCAGCCTCACCCTCTCTAGAGTTATCTTCCCTACACAGGTGCCACAGTCCTGAAATCTCCCAGGAGAGAGCTATTGCTTAGGGTCATGCATTGTTCTCTTAGACACTCATTTTCAAAGCTTTTGAAAATAAGTCTGAAGGGCAGTCCTGAGCTGCTGACACTTAAGAATGAAGGAGATCCCCAAACCCCTTCCTCCAGACCAGAGGAGCCCTCAGCAACAGCAGACCCTACGGAAAAAGCTGAGCTCAGCGTGAAGGGTCCCAGATGGCTCTGGAGGCCCAGAGGCTGTGATCCAAGGACACATCCACAAACTCACAGCTGCACCTGGTGTGGCCTGGGAGCCTGAGGAAGAGCCACAGCAGGGGACCCTGGCCCCCCCACTCGCTTCAAAAGGGATGAGGTGATGGACAAATGTATTTAGGAAAAATTGGGTTAAAGAATATGTAAAAGGTTTACTTACAGCAGGACTCTAAGAAATACACATTGTGATTCTGCAGCCTAGGGACGGTGACAGCATACAGATGTTCCTAGACCCATTTAACCCCAAATCACTTTTTATTCAAAGAGCAGTCTGTAGCCCTGGTGTGTGCCTTCATCAAAATCAGAAATGATGCCTCCTGTCCACGTTCTGCCCCAGGGCCAGGCACAGGAATGTGTACCTAGAGTCCTCAGTACATGTTTGAATGAATGAAAAGTAAACACCAGGGGCTGTTCTTGGATCATTAAGATCTACTAGGTAAATCAAGTAACTGGCTCCACGTGCTTGCTGAACTCTCCTACGATGCTGTGTCTGGGAGCTACCAGCATAGCAGCCCCAGGGTCAAGCGTCCACTCACGACCTGTGTTTGCACAACAGCTTGAAATGAGCCTGCTCCACATCCCCCAGCCCACCTGTGCATGCGACCGCAGCTGCTGTGCCATGGATGCCCTTGCAAAAGCTGGCAGCAAGTCATCATCATTCGTTGCAGGAAAACCTGTGTGTCCTGGGAAGTCTTCCTTTCGAGAGGACCCAAACAAAGAACGACGACCCAGAGGACAGCAGTGGACGTGGCGTATATGTTTGAAAACACTACGGGTGGAAAGAACCAAAAGGACTTGGTCCGTTTCAGTATTGAGATTACTGGAAGGGTCTCACCAGCACCCAGCAGAGGAGGGTGCCCCTCTTTCTTTACAGCTTCTGCCCTGTTCTTTCCTCTCCAATATTCACACACCCTATCAACCACTTCTGAGAGTCTGTGTTTACTTCATCCCGAAGTTCTGCTTTTTAAACAACAAAAACATCTATTCCACGCCTAGCAGATGCTGGATGCTCACATGTCCCATGTCATCACAACAGCCCCAGGAAGGAGCCACAATAGGACCTTCCCTCTTTGAATACAGATGAAAGGGAGTCTGAAGATGAAGGCCCAACACAAAGCCTCTCTGCCAGCCAGGGAAGGATGCAAATTCCAGCCTCTCCAGAGCCAGGACTCACTGTGTGTTGGAAGAGTCGCTGAGATCAAGGATTCCATGGTCTCGTGCTCAGAACCCCAAACTCTCACTGCTGGAGGAAGGGAAAGAGGGAGGAAGGGGCAGAGGGGGGTGGGACATCAGTCCTGCCCTGGGTGTCACTCCCCTTTCCTCGGTGCCCCAGCCTGCCCAAGCTCTCCCACTGCCATGGTGGGGTCCCACCTGCCCCCAGGTCACCCTGGTGCATCAGTCTCTCCCACTGGGCTGGAAGTCATCTTTCTAACCCAAGGCCCGGCTAAGTGCTCTGCGCTTAATGAAGAAAGATTACATAGAAAGCAGAAAGGGCACATGGAAGACAACGGAAAGACAACAACGGAAAAGGATGAAACCAGTTAGGGCTTTAAGACTCAGACTTTGCCTCTTCTTCTTTAAAGAGCATTTTCTCAAAGGAAAAAATTAAAATCATATCTTAGCGGGCAGAGGAAGTGGGGCGGTTTTCTTCAGTACATTAGGAAAGCCATTTCTCATTCTGTTGAATTCTTAAGAAGGCCACAAAGGTGGGCAGGGGTGGCGGAACAAGAAGTCTACGAGGTTCAAGGTTTGGGATCAGAAGCAAAATCTCATCAGTTATGAAAGGTGCAGGAAGAAAACCAGGCTGTTCTACGGGCTCAGGAGGGCAGACAGCTGGTGGAACCCACGTCCCCACCCGCAGAGACTCCCCGGTGTGGCAGAAACGGGAGGAGGTGGGAAGGCACACCTCTGCATCCTCCACCAACCAGAAAGCAAGACCAGCAACCTGGCAAGAGCTCTCCTTACAAGAAATCTCCCTGCAACCTCCCCCACGTCTCCTCCTTAGCACCTTCTGCTCCTCCCAGATGTTCTGAGAGGAAGAATTTGCAAGCCTTAGAGCTGCTGCAGGCCCAGCTAGAAAGAGTGTTTTTCTTCTCCTCATCCTGAGGAAAAGTGCTAGCTCCATTTTTATTTTTAATGCCTTCAGATGCACTCCATTTCGTATGCGTTGCTGCTTGTGCCTGTGGCAGCAGCCTGGCCTTTTAATGTTGTTTTGCATGCGCTGCGTAGATTGAATCCTAAATATTTAATTTCTTTCCGCTCCATGTTACATTCATGTTTGTTATGAGCACTGTTCAGGGGGCCTCCTCCAGCACGCGCAGCTTCACTTTCAAAACTGTCGCCCCTCATCGGCACTGCCCCCACATTTCTGACCCTGCACCCATCCCCACCCACCTTCTGCTGGCCACTATCATGGGAGCACAGTTCTCTGCACGTGAATTAGGTGTGTCTAGCTATAGTGAAACTTTGACATAGAGGAGCTTCTTTTTTGATCTTAGTCCTCCTGATGTCCAAACTGGTATTTTAAGAATTGTTACTCATTTTAATAACAGCCGCTGTTTCATGAATGCTTTCCGTGTTGCGTACTGTACTTTATTGAGCATTTTCTCATTTAATCCTAAAGGTTGGGCACTGTTCTTATCCCTGCTTCACAGATGGGGACACAAAGGTTTAGTGTGATATTCTGCCCACAAATGCACAGCCGTGAGGTAGCAAAGGTGGGACTCGAACCCATGACACACTCCTAAGCACCACATGGCCCTGCTCGCATGGAAAGAAATTGGGGAAAATTAAACTCTTGTGATGGGACCTGGGAGACCTTCCTAGGTTTGACAACGCCTTTTATACCAAGCAAAACCTTTCCACTCGCAGGGATTTTTAGCACCTACAGATTCTGCTGCCCTGTAGTGGCACAGAAGGGCAGAAGAGAAGAGAACGGAAAGCGTGTTTGCCAACCCCAAGACAGATGCCTGGATCTCAGGCACGTCCCAGTCCACACTCCCTGGGCAGCAGGGGCCTTTGGATGAGCTGCTCCACCTCTCCAGGCCTCCATCTCTTCATCTGCAAAATGCAGATAATTATAGCACTCGGCACGTAAGATTGATGAGAAAGAAGAGATAGCCCTCGGAAAGGCCGCCCCAGAGTAAGCACTCAATGAATGCTCACGTCATTTATTAGTTATGGAATCACACACCACTCCCGTACACCAGCCATAAATATTTAAAGACGACTCTGCATCTCCCCACCCCCCAATCGCCCTTTCTTCTAACTGCATACTCCCAAGTTTCTCCCAACTATGTGCTCACCAAATCCATCATCACACTGGCCATTCTCAAGTTCAGGCCATGGTCAGACTCTCCCATTGTCACACAGGATACCAGCCATAGTCATCCCCTTGCCGTCAGACCTGTGAGACCCACAGGGACACCAGCTCCCTCGGTCTAGGTGGCCTAGCTCTAGTGATACAGCCTGGCTCCCTCTGACAAGGGCTAATCACCCAGAGGGGACAATGACAAAGTATTTTCCTCCAATAAAGCTAAGCAACTCGGCCCCATCACATGCTTGTGCAACGGTCTTCTCTCGGTTTTGATTGGTTGGTTGTTTTTTAATCTCTTGGTTTGTTCCAGCCTATGAAGAAATATTTGGATCATGATCTTGTCATTCTACAAATTAGCAATTGGTCCCACATGCTGCATCAGCAGGTTGCCCCCATCCTCATCTAAGCCATCACTAGAAGCCTCCACGTGGTGGTGTTGAAGGACAACTCCACCCAAGCACACACATACCAGGTCCTTGTGAGCAGAAACCAAACCATTACAAGAGAGCCATGTGGGTGTGATCCTTCAGCCTGCCCTGAGCCACCTCCTGACCTGAGTCCCCAGGTCCCCATCCCTGTTTGTCCATTCGAACATCATGAGAGGCATGTCTAAGAACTGTACCCAAAAAAAGGACTGCAGCCATGTGGCATGGTTATTGGGTCCCTTGGTATCATCCTTGTTGAGCACTTACCCACCATCTGTTTAAAATGTCTTCTGGACAGTCTTCCAGAGCTCCCTCTATCTGGATGCCTGACTGAGTCTTCTCCCTCGTGAAGCTCAGGCCATGGGTCCCTGACTCCAGTTCCCAATCCCGTGGATTCCACCATCCTGCCCCTGTCCATAAGCAGGATGGCCACACTGGGAAAACCACCTCTCATGCATCTCCCTGTCCGTCCATGTCATCTGGTGGTCAGCAGTCCAACTAAGAAATAAAAATGAGGCTCGCCCCAGGCAACCACCATGCATCTCTTGCCTGACAGCCCAGCACACCACCAAGCCCAGGCTCCATTTTTCTGGCTTCTTGTTCCATGCTAACCAGGTTCTTTTCATCACTCCATCCAGAGATTCTTCCTTGACTAAACGTGGTAGCCTGTAACACTCTGCAGCCTTTTGTGCTGAAGATCCTCTCATCTTTTGTGGGAGCTACCTCCTTTTTAGTTCTAACTTCTTTATTCTGGGTTCTAAATGTCTTTTCCCTTTTCTGAATCTTTTTGTATGTTTGAAACAAGACATTTTTTAATGTCATTACATAGTCGCTTCCTCACAAAAGGAAATAATGAATGAGCTGTCACTGAGATTGCCCCATCGTCCCTGGGAGCGACTGCTGCTTTTCCCCATTTTGCTCATGAATTTTCCAGCTTGAAACAGATTTTGTAGCAAAGAATGAGAAAGTGAGGTATGACTTTAAATTACCATTTGGGGTATAGTAAATAATCTGTGTCCTATTCCCATCACATCCCTAATAACCTTCCAGAAAGTTCAGAGCCAAGAGTCACAGCTGCCCTGACCATGGTCCCTCCCCCGCAGCGTGCAGACACCCAACGCAGGAGTCTGCAGCTCCTCCAGGTACCGTTTCTGCGGGTGGCAGGATCATCCATCTCCAAGCTCTGACAGACAAATGAGGCGAGAAGGAGACCAGATCTGGGTTTTCACTGGGAAACAATGAGCTCATGCTTTCTCTCCAGGGACCCAGGAAGTGGCGACAGACCCAGAGATGGGGAGGCAGTGATGAAGGCAGGCAGGAGTGATGAAGGATGGGCACGGAAGAGGAGGGAGGCCAGACTGGCACTTTTTTAATGTCACTTTTGATAAGAATCCACGGCTCTCAGGCCAGAGGGAAACATTTGTTTTCTTTAAATTAAGGATTCAGCATGAGGCAGTTGTCCTAAAGGGGAGGGATGGTGAGAAGATAAACAGAGTTGGAAATTCGTCATTCCTGCTTCTTCAGACAAAAGGAGAATGATTGCTCATGAGTCACCAAAATTACAGATGCCAGGACAGAGACAGTTCCACCGGTCTCTGCTGCTGCCGCCTCTGGTATGGGTCAAGACGCGACGGTGGACGCCTGGGCCAGGCTTGTCCACGGGGGATCTGCCTCTCTCCACTGTGCATCTCTATGAGGCCAACAGGCTGAGACAGACAGAAATTAACAATCCAGACAGCTGCCCAGATGTCTCCAAACAGCCCGACGGATGCTTCATTTCAAGTAGGGAAAGATATCTAGATTCCTGAGTTTTCCACGTTTCATTTGCAAAGGGAGTTATATAATACTGATTTTTCCTTTTTAGCCAATTAATGAAAATAGAAGAGACTGAGAGAGTACATACAAGCATGTTTATGTATTTGGGACTAGGGGAAGCTGGGTTGTACAGGAGAAACCAAACTCAGATTGATCTATTAGTTTATTCTTCAGTCTGTTGTATATGCCTTATTAAAAACCGAATAAAATACAAAGGTCACAGGAACAACACACAAGGTCCAAATAGATGAATTATGTTTTGTCTTCCTCTACTAGAAAATTGACTACCTTCATGCTTAGGTTAAATGGCTAGATTAGAGATGTTAATTGAAGGGTTAACGTACCCTGATTCCCCAGCTGCTTTCAAAACGGGAAGTGAAAATGGGTATAGTAACTCACTCACTCTTTCCCTGCTGTGTTAAGAAGCATCATGCCAGGGCTGGAGCAGGGGCTCAGCAATTGGAGCACTTCTTTGGCAAGTGCAAAGACCTGGGTTCAAACCTCAGCACCACAAACACAATTAGGTATCAGAGAAACAAAGGCCAGATTAAAAAAAATAACAGTATTATCTCACCAACTTATTTCAAGTGTGTTTATTTTAAATACAAATTTCCCAACAACTTTTAAATACAAAGTGCATTACATATACATGTTAATTTTCTAATCACATAGAAGATAATCCAATGTTTCAGAAGTTTTGGAAAATAAAAACTAAATGTGTTAAAAAAAAATAAAATAAAATAAAATCAATTTCCTCTCTCCGTCTATTCCTCTCTCTTTAAAAAAAGAAAGAAAGAAAAAAGAAGTATTGTGTGATCTTGGCCAAGTTAATGAGTTAATTAACCCCTCTGTGTGATATGAGCGTCTATCCCCGTAGGAACGTCCTGAAAACACATGAATTAACATAGGTAAGCACTTGGTGCCTGGCACTCAGGAAGCATTCCCCAGTCATTATTGTTGTGATTATACTGCATCAGCATTTGTTATATATGTCAGACACAATGAGTGTCCTTTAAGACATGCAGCAAGTACATATCTGACTAGTTTAACAATAGAAATGGACGTCCTAGGAGACAGCTTCCTGTCAGCCTGTCTTCCTCTTGCCCCATGTACGGATTCTACGCTTCTCTCAGCCATGGCCCTGGCATCCTTCCCCTTCCCACTCCCAGCAGGGCATCTCCCTGTCCCCCAATCTTGGTTTCTATCTACGACACTGCTGCTGGCTTAAGGAAGGACTGAGCCTGCTGGCCCACTCCCATTGCCACCCCCTTGAATAGCAGAATCATGACATCAACCGCATAACACCAAGTGTGGTTTGACATTTGGACATACCCAGGAAAGTAAGGATGTAGGACTCACCCTTGGACCTGCAAAGATGATGCTGGTAGTTGAACACAGACCCCCAAAGCCCCAACCCCATGCAACCTGATGAAATGCAACCCCAAACCAAGATGGAATGTCTCATTCTTCAACTTTCTAGAAATACTGGTCCCCATTCCACCTCCAAACAAAATGGAATTGGGGATATCAAGGTTTGGTAAAGATGCAGAAAGGGCAAACTTTCAGACACTGTTGTCAGGAACATAAATTGCTATAAACACTTGACAAAATCAAGTAAAGTGGAACTGTACGTATACATTATGGCCCAAAATTAGACCCCTAGATAAAGATGTGTTCACTATAGCATCAACTTGAAAGAAAGTGAAAACCAAACCAAATGTATACCAACTTGGAATTAGAAAAAATAAAACATGATCATGTTCACATGAGAGAACGGTATACAATAGTTACAATGAACTATAACTGTGCCTATTAATATACATAGAAAGACAGGCCTCAGAACGCACAGACCTGCAGGTCAAAAGCACAGAAGGCAACACTATCTGTTGCTGAAGGAGACATCACTGTTGAGAAGCATGAATGTGGAGGGTACCTAGCAGGTTCACAGAGTGTTCACCTGCAGGGAGGAACTGGAGAGGCCCTCAAAAAAGGCTTCATCTGCATCTCCATGTTTTCTTAAGTGATGCTGAGAAACATTAGCATTTGCTAAATCTACCCAGCAAGTACAATGGCAATTATTACAGTATTCTTCACACTTTCCTATATTATAAACTTTTTCTCCTACAAAATATGATCCCTTGGGATCCAACGAGAAAGAAGCCAATTATTTCTCAAAAGAAATGCACTTATTCCCTTGACAAAATCAAAACCTCCTTCTTCCAGGTGGAGAAGAGGCTCCTAGGCCCCAGCCCTGACTCTCCTCCAACTGGTCTTCCTCGGGCTTCTCACCGGCCCCTGCAGAGCCCTCTGCTCCTCACCAAGCACTGTGTACACCAGAGCCCACTGAGGTATGCAGCCGCTGCCCCAAGGGAAGGGATAAATGCCTAGAAGGACCGGAGTCAGGAAAGATAAGGAAATGCAGGACATGGTGACTGCTATGCATGCCAGGGCAGAAGGTCACAGATGGCTGAAGACACATGGAACTTCAGCTTGGTGAACCATGAGGAAAGAGATACCCCAGGACTGGAGGTATCTGTGGAGTCTCCACCTAACTCAACAGGAAATAGGGTTGATGGGGTGCAGTAGGGGGCAGCTGAGCTGGGGGCAGAGCATTGAGGGAGGACCTGGGCAGCAGCTACTGTGGCTGTCCAGGCACCAGTGTGCGGGCACAGAGGATGCATCAAGAGCTCTTTTCTTGTGGCTTCCTGGTCCCTTGAATTTGACCTTCCCCTTGCAGGGACAGGCACAGCCATAGTCTCTTGCACACTGGAGCTGCCCTCTGCTGCCACTGAGTCAAAGAGCAGCTCTAAATTCGGGAGTGTAGGAGGCAGAGAGGTGACATGGGTGCCCTGAGACCCCAGGCATCCAGACTGAGCAGAGAGGAGGCTCCTCCGGCTGGGGTAAGCCAGCTCCTCCCACAAAGCATGGTTCCTTCAGTCCAGACCCCCTAGCAACTGCAATCAGGGCTTCACTGGAATCAGCAGCCAGCAGAGATAAGACAGACAGCTGTCTCTTATCACATTTTGCAAGGCCTAGGGGAGCCACTCCAGTTGCTCCAGTGAACAGAAATGGTGCCATATTGGCCTGGCAAGGAAGCTTCCTCAAGGGGTCTTGGGCTCCAGAAAGCACAGCAAGAGTGGGAGGGGTTCAACAGAGGGCCTGGAGGCAGGGGACCAGGCCCCAGCCTCCGAGGCTGGCTGCAGAGGCAGGGCTGGGTTGGAGGGCTGGCAGAGGAGACCATGCAGGGTGGCAGCAGAAGGGTAATGAGAGGAAGGAGGGCCTGGGCAGCTAAACCTGGAGAAATTTCCACTACTTATATTTTTTTCTGCTCACAGAAGACAGCATACGTGACCATTTTTAAATAAAAATCATATAGTAAGATGCCACCCCTGGAGAGTTGGCACTCCAATATGCACACTGCAGAGATATTTTTGGAATAGAGCAGCAGATAAAAAGCACTCAAAGCAAATGGGTCTAACTACTGTGATAGATGAAGCAAACGCTGGAGAACGAAAACCCCAGCATGGACGGTCCCTCTTCTTCATCATCTCCAGGATATCTGTTACAGGGCTTCCTTTTGCTGCACAAGCTACCCTGCCTCTCCCTTCTCCAAGTGTCACCTGTGTCCCCCTACATCCCTTCACCTGGCCCTAAAGCCCTTCTCCAACCTCGCTAGCATCTCAACTGACCTGGGCTCCTCCCTGCTTCCCTGGAGCCCTCTGACTCTCCCCTCTCCACAGCTCCTCTATGCTTCCTTTCCCCAGCAGGACCCCAGACCCTCCCAGTTCCCAGAAGGTCAGCAATGCAATGTGAGAAAGAACTGGGCCAGAATTCTGAAAATCCATCTTAATGTAAAACACATGGGAATACAATTGATAGTAACAGCAGCATCTCAAATCAGTGGGGAAATGGTGGTTCCTCAATAAATCAGATTCAGAAAACTGGGTAACCCTCTGGAAAGTAAAATAAAATTAAATTGAATTTGTATTTTGCAATTTAAACAAGGACAATGGATCAAATACTTATTTGGAAAAAAAAAGTTGAGCCACTAAGTAGTAGAAGAAATCATGAGAAAATCTTTATGTCACCTTAAAGAATGCATTTATAACTGTGGCCCAAAGTCCACAAAAGAAAATATTGATAAATTTGACTACATAAAAATAACATTCTACAGGGCTGGAGCGGTGGCTCAGTGGTTTCGGCGCTTGCCTGGCAAGTACAAGGACCCGGGTTCAAACCCCAGCGCCACATACACAACTAAGTTTTGGAGCAACTAAAGCCATGTGAAAAACTAAATAAAGTTGTTTCTCTCTTTCTCTGTCTCTCTCACTGTCCCTCTTTCTTTAAAAAAAAAAAATAACATTCTACATAGCAAAGCCCACCATAAGCATAATGAAAAGACAAATTGGGGGAAATGTTTGCAGCTCAGATTGCAAAGGACTAATTTGCCTGAAACATAAAAAAGTACCCACAAATTGATAAGAAAACCACTAACAAATCCTATTTAACAATGAGCAAAAGATATGAACGGACAGTTCGTGGAAATAAAAATGCCTCTTAAACAAATGAGAAGATGCTCAAGAGCACTCGGTATAAGAGAATTACAAATTACATCTGCCCTGTGGTGACATTTGCAATTATCATTTTGACCAAGGCCCACAACTTTGATAGCACACTGAACGGTTTTGGTGTGGAGAAACCAACACTGTCACAGGTTGTGGCTGGAGTATAAATTTTGTAAATTTGTTCAGCCTCTCTGGAGAGCAATTCATCAACATCTCTCAAAATTACAAAGGCTCAACTTGACCCAGAAATTCCACTTTTAGTAATTTATCCAAGAGATGCGATCTCACAGGTGTAAAACGACATATGGGCAAGGTTATTCACTGCCACTTTGTTTCAGAGAGTAACCTAAATTTCCATCTATAAGAGACTGATTAAATAGATTACTGGAGATCCACACAATAAAAGGCAATATAATGAACTTTAAAAAGACAAAACTCTTTCTAAACTGATATGGAAAACCTAACAAGATAAATGAAGTGAACATAAGCAAGGTACAGAAGAGCGTGCAATACATACGACGTTCATGTAGTAGAGAGGGAGAGAATGACAGGCACCGACACAACCATAGACGAGCAGGTGTTTGTTTCCTGTGCTTGAAACATCTCTTCATGGAAACATAAGGACTGTTGGCCATCTGTGGACGGACAAGCGGGAGGCAGGGAAACTGCAAAGGGAAGACATAGATTCTAGTGTGCCTGTGCATCCTAGTGTGCCTGTGCATCCTAGTGCCTGTGCATCCTAGTGTGCCTGTGCATCCTAGTGCCTGTGCATCCTAGTGCCTGTGCATCCTAGTG
>PVKS010028045.1:0-26876 GCA_004027875.1 Aplodontia rufa | reverse complement strand
TTAAAAAAAAAAAAAAAAAAAAAGAGGGACAGGCTATTCTGGGAAGTTGACTCACAAGGAATATCCCTGATAGAATAATACTTCATTTTTTTCTGGGTTGAGCCCAGAGCAGCACCCTCCCACAGATGGCAATGTCTCCAACACACTCTGCACCATTTTCTTTCTCTTTCTATTTTAAAGAGAGAGAGGGAGAGTAAAAGAGACAGAAAGAGTCAGTTTTATTTTATTTTTTCATCTCGCTTTTGGTTATCTGACACTGTATGTGGTGCTGGGGTTTGAACCCTGGTCCTCATTCATGCCAGGCAAGCACTCTACCCGCTGAGCCACCTCTCCAGCTCCCCATGTTTTCTTTGATAGACATGACAGGACGCAGAGCACTCTCCATCCTGGGACCGCGTGGAAGAGGTAGTGCAGCAGCTGTAAGCAACTCCTGGGACCAAACGCCTCCATTTGCAAGGATGGTTTTCGAAGGAACCAGACCATAGGATCTAACATAACCGAGTTTCCAGGCCAAAGTGCTGGACTAACAGATCAAAATCACATGCAACCCATATGTTGGGACCTAGATAAGAGATGCCTATTGTCTTAAATCAAATGAAGCAGGCTGGGGCAAAGAAACCCACGTGAGAGGTCGACCCTGGTACTCTGGGAACCCAAGAGTCTGCTGAGCTGCGCACACAACCGGGATGTCACTGTGGTTTACTTGTGAGCTGTTGCGAAAGTTTTGCTGTCACTAAGAGAAATCCAAAGGCTCCTTCAGCATAAATTGGCCCCCTGGGTGCATGGAGGGCAATCACAGGTGAGTCATAAGCAGGGTGGAAAAGCAGAGACGTGCTCCAGAGGCCTGAGACAAGCTGTTTTTACCAGGCAAGAAGAGCATCGCAGAAGGAACTGAAAATGGAATTACTCAAACTGAAAACTGCCGTCCTCACCAGTGTGATTCCTTTCCTGACCCAAGTCTGGAAGTGTCACCATAAACCCGTCAGATACGAGTGTGCTCATCTGAGAAGGACAGAACTACGTTCTCAGATGCACTCAGTGACACTGTCACAGCACTGGAAGCCAAACCTCTTCTACCTCAGACCAAATCACTGAAATGCTTGATTCCATGCAGTTGTGGTAAAAATGCCCTCTATCAAAGACAGGCTACGGTACCACAAGCCAAAGATAAATAACAGAGGAAATGATCAAAACTGTGACCTCTTGGTGACCCCAGGAGCTAAATCTCTGCTAGATCTCAGAATATCAGAGGCTACCAGCCTGCCAAGAGGCACTGACGCACCAACAGCAATGAAGCCACCTGAACCAGCAGGAGCCTGGCTTCCAAGAAGCTGAGGAGAAAGAGCCCAAGGAAAGTTCTGGTCCTATCCTTCACAGCAGTGCTTGGTTCACTCTTTCAATGAAGACACCCTTTCCCAATAAAATGACCAGAAAAGGTATTTTCCATTTGTTCGGAATTGGGATTGTGTATTCTCCTTCCAGTATTGAGATACTTGCATTTGAACAATGTGATCTGCCAACAGCTAGCCAAGAAAACGAACTGGAAATGGCAAAGGCCTCCTCCTTCTCCTTCCCCTCCTCCTCCTCCTTCTCCTCCTTTTCCTGCAGATGTTGGTTATGGATTCAAATCCGCAACCATTGTGGAGTGTTTGCTATATGAGGAGTAATGTGCTAACTTCTCAGAGGATGCAGAGAATGAGACTAGAGCTGCTCGTGGAGGCAGGCAGGGGCTCCTTTCTCAGAAAAGCATCACAGACTCAGAAAACACCAGGCCAGGGGCTGGAGCTGCGGCTCAGTGGTTATGGTGCCTGCCCGGTATGTGCAAATATGTGAGTTCAAACCCCAGCACCATGTACACAACTAAGTGTCCGAGCAATGAAAATCATGTGAAAAACTAAACAAAATTGATCCCCGCCTCTCTCTTTCTGTCCCTCCCTCTTTAAAAAGAAAAAAAAATTGACACCAGCCCACAGCTTAGGAAGCATTGAGGCACGAGATAGCAACATCTAACAAGCAAGAGTCTTCCCCTAAATTGCTGATGGAGTACCTACCCTCATGACTGAAGAGAAGGCAATTGAATCCACAGAATAAAAGGTATCCAGAGAAGCCAGAAAGCACAGCCTGACCCTCAGTGGCAAGGAGATCTTGACCTGACCACTCAATGGGTTCAAACAGGTCGAACTTGCGTCTCCTAGCTCTAAGACACCGTGGAGTATCAAGGTTGATTGATGGAGATTATGGCTAGAGGTAGGTGTCAGTGTTTCTTTTAGCCCCCTTTCCTCTGGTCAAAGAGATAATCTCACTTCTGGAAACTAAAATGGCCTCAATATTTACAAGATGCATGTTTGCCACTAGCTTAAAGAAATGTGTCCTCTTTTCAAAGCTTCACCAGGACCATGAAGGGTTTGAGTGAGATTAGCAGATATCAAACTTGCCATGGTTGAGGAAGTTATTCAAATAAAGTCTTCCATCATTGCCTAGGTAGGTCTGTTATGTGAAGGAGGAGCAGCCCTTCAGGTTGAGCAAGACTCCCACAGGGTTCTTCTGAGGGCCCCTTAAACCACAAATAAGGGGACTTTTCAGGTCCCTGCAATCCAAGTCTAGCCTCAGTGCAGATGCCCCTCAGAGATTCATGATTTCTGTGCTTGACCCATTGTGGGGTGGTCACTAAATAGTTCATCAAAATCTTATAAATGCAAAGCCTTCAGCATGTGTTCCTTCTAAGTGTAAGTCAGACCGAGTCCCAGTTTGAGAATGGTTAAGAATGACATTTTGGACCTGGCTAAATCACTATCATTTTAGGTTTTTGCCAAAGCATCAAGAAAGCAGTGGGAGAATGTGAAATTAGAGAGGGGGGACAAATATAAATCCTTTCATGCATAGTACCCTATTTACATGTGGACAGTCCTACAACCTATCCTCCCTATTCTCAGCAATCTCCTAATAAATACTCCTTGATTTAGAAAAACATCAGTTCACATCCATTCTTTGTGAATGCCAAACTAGGATCCTGTGTTTAAAAATATTATATTCAATCTCATGGTTATGAAATATTTTTAAAAGTGGTCAAGTCTATTTTGAATATTATATTGCTTTTTCTCCGAAAAGAATATAACACCCTGAGTTTCACTAATTTCTTATCGTAAACTCCATTATAAACTCCAGCAATTCACTGACTCTAGTCAACATTTGTTGATTGTTCCCTTAACATCTACTGCCCTCCTTTCCAGAGTTTTCTCCTCCCTTCTCTCAGTCCATGTGATCTGGGTTGGAGTAAAGTACCTTGCGCTGGAGTGGGCATACCTTGTACTGAATTCTTCAGTACCAGTTGGTCACACCAACTGGTTCAAGGTAAAATACTCATGAAATAAATTTGTTCTGTCAAACTGGACCTTAGGACCTTCAAGAGTTTCCCATGGGGGGTGCTGGAGACATGGCTCAGTGGTTAAGGCACTTGCCTGGTAAGCACAAGGACATAGGTTCAAATCCCAACACCATGTACACAAGGAAGTGTTGGAGCAACTGAGGCCACATGAAAAACTAAATAAAATTGATTTTCCTTTCTCTCTCTCTCTCTCACTATCCCTCTCTCTTTAAAAAAAAAGTTTCCCACTGGGGACTGGAGTGGTGGCTCAGCAGTTGAAGAGCTTCCCTGGCACGGGTGAAGACCTGGGTTCCAACCCCCGCACCACAAACACAACTAAGTGTCAAAGAAACAAAAGCCAGGTGAAGAAATAAATAAAGTTGATTCTCTCTTTATCTCTCTCTCACCCTCCCTCTCTCTCTTAAGAAAAGAAAAAAGGAAAAAAAAAATAAAGTTTCCCAGTGGACTAGAAACAGAAGACCCTGGGGCTGGAGTCGCTATCGCTGGGCCATTATATGGGACAAGCCTGGAGTTGCCAGGGACCCTACAACAAGGTAAAGAATAAAGTTAACACTTGGTCAGTTTTAGTAGTATGAACTAATCAAGTCTTATTTAGCTTAAGTGAACCTGATTTGATTTTGAAACTCTACTTCTAGTGAGGGAGATACATAATGTAAAGGAGCTGTGGAGTCCACATCCTCCACCCCTGCCCAGTGCATATATGGCCAGGTCTAATCAGGGGCACTTCTTTTTTTCCCCTTAATCAATCATGATGTCACCCCCTGAAGGTGGGGAGGGATTTGAGAAAGTATGGAGAGCTTACTTGTTGTCATGATGGCTAGAGGTGGGAGCACATCTGGCTTTTAATGGACACAAGCCAGGGATGTTAAATGGTCTGAAAGGTGTATGATCGTTTTGCCCAATAAGATGCCAGTAGCTGTATCCTTGAAAACCCACAGAGGATGAAAGTAGATGTTGAAATCCAACTCTAAACTGGAGGCAATTAGTTGTTGCTTTAATAGAAGAATGAAACAGAAGTTCAAAAGTTTAAGAAAAGTACATAATCAAAGAAAGTATTGTCCCGGGGCTGGAGCGGTGGCTCAGCGGTTTCGGCGCTTGCCTGGCAAGCACAAGGACCCAGGTTCAAACCCCAGCACCATGTACACAGCTGAGTGTTGGAGCAACTAGGGCCATGTGAAAAACTCAATAAAGTTGTTTCTCTCTTTCTCTGTCTCTCTCACTGTCCCTCTCTCTTTAAAAAAAAAAAGAAAGAAAAAGAAAGAAAGTATTGTCCCTAACACATCCTTCAGCTAGTGTCAACCTTTCACAGAATTTTTCCATTTACTAGAGAATATTATGCCAAAGTTTTGCCCCTATGACTCTAAACTCATAGAATTGTTTCCTGCTCATGACATTTAAAATTGAAATTTCTTTGAGAACAGTGCAGCCCCATCAGGCTGTGTCATCTCTTCTAAGTGTGACTTCTGAGTCCCTTAAAAAGACATGTGGGTCATGTCCCTTCCCAACTACCCCATCCAGACTTTCTGTTCCTCCTGTGTCCTCTGCCTGTTTTCTGAGACTTTCCGCCATTGACCATCTTTTTGAAAATGTGCCCAGACTCCAAGTGTGAAGGTCTGACTTCAGATGTCTACAATTTGTAGGTTTTATGCTCTCCCTTTGGGAGCAGCCTCTTCAGTGACCTAGACATTACCGTTTGAGTTTCGAAGTTCTGAAGAACATAAACCTTGAGAGTATTTTAAAATTGAAATTTCTTTCTTCATAGGGTTTTTTTTTTTTTTTTGGTTTTTTGTTTTTTGTTTTTGTTTTTGTTTTTGTTTTTGTTTTTGTTTGTATAAATCTGTTACAAATCCAGCGTTCATTGTCAGTGGAGCCTTCAGGGAAGAGGCCCATTATCATGAGAGAGGATGAGTCTTCCTGGGAAGTGATTTGTCTGCCCAACCAAGGGACCTTGGGTTTACTGTCACATGACTACCTGACCTGGTAAAAAAGCACTCTGAATTTACCCATACACACCAAATTTTACTAGTCTGTCTTTGAGCAACATAATGCTGTACATAAAAAAGCCCAAGAAATGACAATCGTTTTTCCAATCCATATGATGTTTTCTGAACGAATTTTTCTAATGTGAAGCTGCTTCATGCTGGCTGTTGGGGAGATGAAGGAAAGGGATTCTTCCCCTAAAGAATGATTAATTAATTCTCCTCTCAGGCCACCTGTGAGTAAACCCAGACCCTCCTCTTACTTAAAGGAAAGATAAATTTATCTTTATTTTATACATAGGATAACCCTATCAAAAAAATTAGCCAAACCCAGAGACTCAAGGGTCAAATGTTCTCCCTCATTTGTGGAGGCTAGAGCAAAACCCAGGTTTGGGTGAAAGGTCAAGCTCATGGACTAGACTCACCAAAGTCTAAGCAAACAATCTATGGGAACAATAGATATTGGGGGGTGGGGCAGAAAGAGAAGGGAGGGAGGGGATATAAAGAGGGAGGAGGGATCTAGTGGAGTATCAATAATGTGCTTTACTGTTTACTCCCCCCTGAAGCCAAATAATACTTATGCAATCATTTAATTCTGGGAAATGTACAAATACACACATATATACATTTATATCTGTTATAGAGGGGAAATATAGAGGAGTCAAGAGATTGGATATGGGTGAGTCAAGAGATTGGGGTATGGGTGAGGTATTGGTAATTCTGGATTAGGATTGGGGGCATATCATATTGTTAATACATTTGCATCTGTGATTGTACAACAATAAATTTTTTTTTAAAAAAAGAAGATATTGCTGTGCCTGAGGGCATAGCTCAATGGTAGAGAAGTTCCCCCAGCACCATACACACGCACAAAAAGAATGAAAGAAAGAAAGGAAAGAAAAATGCTATTATAATTCTCCTCCTTGGATAGATGAGTACACGGAGGCTCAGAGACCTTAAGGAATTTACCTAAACTGAACTCGGTCAGCAAATACCTCAGCTGAGACTTCAACTAGGTCATTTTTGACTTCAGAGCCTGCACCCTTCACCGTGGAGCCCTACTTGTCCATCAGTGCACTCAGGGAAGGTCCAGGTTTTACACAGCCTGAGTTTACAATTGGAGGTAGTGTGTGGGGGTAGGGAAGAGTTCTTTAAGAAAAAGTTAAAGCCCCAGGCAGTGGCACACACCTGACCTCAAGTTCAAAGCCAGCCTCAGCAACTAAGCAAGGTCTTAAGCAACTTAGCAAGACTTTGTCTAAAAATAAAAGGATTGGGGATGTGACTCAGAGGTAAAGCACAGGTGGGTTCAGTCCTTCATATCAAAAAAGAAAAAAAGAGGAGTTGGAGCAGTGGCTCAGTGGTTACGGCACTTGCCTGGCACGTGTGAGGACGTCAGCTCGAATCCCAGCACCACGTACACAGCAAAGGGTTGGAGCAATGAAGGCAACATGAAAAACTAAAATAAAAATTCTCTCTTTCTCTCTCTCTCTCTTTATTAAAAAAGGGAAAAACAAAGAAATGAAAAAAGTTAAAATTATGAAAATAAATTTCAACATAAGGCAGAGAAGATGAAGCATAGGCTTCATTAGCTCACAGTAAATCCACTTTTGACTGTAATAAAACTGTTATTGCCAACAATGTTACTAGGAAGAAGAATTCCTGAAGTTCAAACATAGAAGAATCACATTGGTGGTTCAAGGTGTTTGGATTTCCTTAACTGGGCTGCTCTACGCACTCAGTGATACTACATGACCCCTTTCCAGCCACCATTTAGCATCTCTGCCACCAGCTCAAATTCTCTTCACGAATTCTACTTCCCACCAGCCTCTTCCTCTCTTCAGTTGTACTGACATTTCTGTTGACCCTACCTCTCCATCAGGTTCTTAATAATGTGATATCTTCTGCCAAGTTGGAAATGCCAAGTTTCTTCCTCACTCAGACAAGAATGGGAATCTGGAAGCTCCACCCTCCTGTGTCTTTTAAATTTCACTTTGCTGACCGCACACAAGGTAAGACCCTCAAATGTGATTCTCAACCAACTGGTCTCATCCTATCCCTGGGTTTTCTAAACCAATCTTTTTGAAGATGATAATTAAAATAATTTGGTATGCTCTAGACCACATTTTAATGCTAAGTAGGTAGAAACCAGTGTGCAATGGTATTTGCTACTCTTCACCCAAAATTTAGAATCAGGAAATGACTCAAGTCCACAGGGTGGATGCTCAGGGAATTCTGGGGCATCCAAAATGCTCTTTAGCTTAAGGGATTTGAGCTCACCAGCAACGGAGCATTGAAGACCACTTTTTTTCCCCACACCCTCACAATCACTGCCGCTGAGTTCTCTGGTTTACCGTTATGGGACAAGCTGTCTCAATATCCAGACAGCACAAGGGTGGATGCATCTACTAGAACCCCCAAGGTAAGACCTCTGCAGAAAATGATCAAACGGAGTCTATCGTGGCTCAATTCCAGCTCACAGGGCTGGGACTCATTCCTGAGCACTCCCCGATGTCATCTTGCGGCTGTCATGTGTCACTTTCCCCATTATCTCAGTTTGTCCATGGGCGAAAGGGAAGAATGAATATTTGCAATCATCAAATAACGATCGCACTTTGCGTGTGCATACCTGGGCTCTACAGTTTAAATGCATTATCTCATGTATTTCCATGGTGCTAGGAAGATGTTATATCCTCTTTGTACAGCCATAGAAACTGAGGCCCAGAGAAATGGGCTAATTTTCCCAAAGGTAACAGAGCAAGTGAATAACAGAGTCTGGGTTCGTATCTGACTGCAAAGACTGTTCTTTCTGCCACTCAAATTAGATTTTATTTAATAGGATCCAGAATGCATAGTCCTGAACATTTATATTCAGTGTCCCAAAGCCTCTGAAAATGTATATCTAAAAGAATCTTTGATAGGAATAAGTATTAACATCACTGTCAGTCAACCATATTTATAAACTAACCTACCAGGAAGAATGGCAATAACACTTTGCATTCCAAGCCCCTTTATACCTCTGAAAAGTACTATGTATATTTATTGTTATACTTTACTGTCCCAGAAATACAATGATTTCTTAGAGGGAAGGAAACTGGTATCCATAGAAGTAAAGGACTTGCCTGGTCAGTTATAAAGTGCTCAGACTTTTCATCTGGTGGAATTACTTCTGTAGGGAGGGAGGTGTAATTCAATTATTTAATGGATTTTTAAGGGAAAAGAATAAGTGTTGGGGCTGGAGCGGTGGCTCAGGGAGTTATGGCGCTTGCCTGGCAGGCGCGAGTACTCGAGTTCAAACCCCAGCACCACGTACACAACTAGGTGTCCAGGGAATGAAAGTCACATGGAAAACTAAATAAAAATTACATGTCTCTCTCTCTCTCCCTCTCTCCTTCTCCCTCTCTCTCTCGCTCTCTTTAAAAAAAAAAATAAGTGTTTATCATAACAAATCAATAAACCTGTTTTATGGGTTAATCACCTTCCCCTTTCTTCTTCCCGTCACAAGCTTATCAAGTTATCTACGGTGATGGCTCCATGTATAATCTTCCACTACAGACTGGAAATTCATGATTGGAAAGATTGTATCAAAGACGGAGTCACAGAGTAAAAGACACTTCCTCCAGGAAGTCAGAAAGGGTGATAGTCATAATGTTCAGCACAGAAAGCCATCTGAGAGTCTCCCACTGGTCCTGGAGTCAGTTTCTGCCTCCCCTATACCCCATGCCTGATTCCCCTTCCCACTGTGGTCTCCTAGCCTGGACACAAATGAGACTCACGGCTCATTGCCTCTGGCTAAGCATGGTGTGTTCTTAATTCTTCAGTCACTTGACATAATAGCTGTTCATCCCAGTGCTTTAAAAAGTGCTGTGCCATGGTTAAGGCGCTTGCCTGGCATGCACAAGGACACAGGTTCAAACCCCAGCTCCGGGTACACAGCGAAGTGTCAGAGCAACGAAAGCCACATGAAAAACTAAATAAAACTGATTCTCTCTCCCCGCCCTTTCTCTTAAAAAATAAAATAAAATAAAAAATGGTGAGCCATGCATACTCCATCACCCTAGCCAGCTGCCCATATTTCCTCCAAGGGTGTTTTGTGGTCTACAAGGATGATGTTATAAGATCTTTAAATTGGGAGTGAAGTCTTGGTGCACACTGGGTTGTCTTGATAGAAATGTCCAGGGTTCTTCCATCAATCCCTTTGTGCCAGTCTCCTGACCATATAAGAGCGTCTCTTGGGCTCTGTCTTAAGATTGTTTTACAATCACTTAACTTACACTCACATCACGTCAATTTTGACATCATAATGTGATTTGTATTGATCTGAGGCTGCCATCAGGATGAGCTCATAACTATATCAAGGCCTCTGTTGAGTAAATAAAGAACTTATTTTGTATGTGGAGGATGATGGAGCATGGAAAAATCACAGAAAGAGATCAGAAACAATACGCGCTCAGTAGGGAAATTTTAAACATCAAACATTTTTTTTTTTTTACGCAAAATACCAAAGGTCACTAGTCTCCCACATCAAATACACAATTTTTTTAAACAAATCCATTTCAGTCTGTGTCTTGAAACAAGTCTCAAGTATGTGATTTTGCAAAGTTGATGCCGGGATAATTTTAATTTTGTTGCTTTTCAAAAATGAAGGAGGAGCTGTTTGGAATGTAAGAGGAGTGGGAGGCATAGGGTGAAAGGCCCATCAACCTCTCCAGAGTGGTTGACATTTGAATAAGTGATCCTGAAGTGTAAAATTCCAGATTCACATTCATTTGCAGACCTAAGATGTCACCAGACTGGCAAAACAGCCTTGGAAATGTGGCTTCGTGCCTTCTTTCAACAAGCTAGCAATCCCTTGTACTCAATTAAAGCTAAGTTTAGCACCCCCACACTTTGCCCAAGATACAACCTCCACATTTATCTTGGCAACCGTTCAACAAGGGGATGGGATTTGGTGGAATCAGCATGAAAATGATCCTTGGTCCATATCATCCCTCTGCAGAAGGATGGAGACGAAGGCTTTCAGGCTGAGTTAACTGGAATAACTTGCTCTCTTTCACATCTGCAGCTGTGTCCTCCTCAGGGAGTTGTCCAACTAAATGTGATTTTAAACATCTGTCAGCTAAATCAGAGCTCCAAATTTAGCACTCGGGAACATTATGTGGATTTGTGATGCTCGCTAGAGAACACTGGATCCGTAAACCAAGCTCACATGAGACAGCCGGGTGGTACTCTGGGTGGTAATTTCATCTGTGCCACATTTAATTTGGCTGTACATTTATGAATGTTATATAAAGGGAAAGAATGACCACTTCCTCGCTAAAGGCTCTCCAAATTGCTGCAGCATCAACAGCAAGAAGGAAAAGTCTTTACGCTGGGAACATTGACTATTATTTCTATCCAATCATTGCCTGGAATTAAAAAAAAAAAATTCCCACAGACTGGTTTTATCTGCATTTCCTGAAATTCTACTCTCCACTCTGAGTTTAATCCAGCTAAAACTTTATTCCAGTATACTCATCCTGGAGGAGAAGAGGTTCTGCGGATAGTCATCGTTCTTCTTGGTCACCTTTGAAGATGTCACATTGCATGTGAAAATCCCCTGGCTCCTTCCCTCTATTGGATTGACACTTTTGAGAGAAGTGCTACTATTAAGGAGAATGATCAAGCCAGGTCTGAGCTAAAGTAAATCTCTGTGACTTTTCTCTGGGAATTCTGACTGCATACGGCAGTTTGCAGCCAATCCTATCAGTTCCTAAGATCATGGTACCCCTGAAGGGAGACATGGGAGAGATAGCTTTAGAATTCAATGCGGGTTAGCAATAGATGATTTAGCACAGCAAAGACTTGTGAATGTTCTCTGCTTAGGTAAGTACAAAGTTTCACAGCTTTCAACATCCATTTCTCCATTAAGCCTTCCTTGATTTCTCAGCCCTGAGTAGTTACCCACTTCCCAGAGCTATCACCCAGGATGTGCGCCTCTGCTCTGGTTGTTGGCGAGTGTCTTCAAATGCCACTGTGATTTCGAAGGAGGGAGCCATGGTATTTGATTTGTCCTGTATACCCGGATTAGGATAGGTCCAAGACTGTGGTCCACTGACCTCAGTCAGAGGATGAATCAGGGGATGAGTGATGGGCACTCGTTTGAACTGTTTCAGAATCTGCCACCTCAAGGCAAGCAGAGGTGGTTCAGGCACATAATTGATCGAGAGAAGGGAAAGTTTATAAATGTGCCATAGGTAAGCCACAAGTGGACCAGGCAAACATGCCTCTAAAAAGGGAATTCGCTCAACACAGGGTTCTCTTGCTATTAGAGGGAGAGAAAGCCTGTCAGAGGAATCAGAGGCCAAGTGAGGACCTCTCTGAGCCAGGACATAGGGACAGCAGTGCCATCTTTGTGGGGTTGTTTGAAGGGGCTGAGCAGGAAAGCATGATGATTCTTGCCTTTATTCACCCTATTTCTGCAATGACACATATACCTGGACTGGTTTAGACCTGGATTGTGCCCCCTAAAGCTCACGTGTTAGGCAAGCAGCAATATCCAGAGGTGAAAAGATTGGGTTGTGAAAACTGTAATCTCATTAGTGGATTAATCTATTTGTTGGATTAATAATTTTTTTTAAAGAAAGAGGGGACGGTGAGAGAGAGAGAGAAAGAGAGAAGCAATTTTCGTTTAGTTTTTCATATGACGTTCATTCCTCGGACACTTGGTTGTGTACGTAGTGCTGGGGTTTGAACTCGAGTACTCATGCGTGCCAGGCAAGCCCCGTAACCGCCGAGCCACCACTCCAGCCCCTGTTGGATTGATAATTTGAGTGGACTGTTGGGAACTGTAAGCAGGTGGTACATGGCTAAAGGAGGTGGGCCTCTGGGGCTTTAGGTTTTGGTGATATATCTGTCCCTATCCCCTTCCTCCCTCTCTCTCTCTGAACTGCCATGAGCCGGGCAGCTTTTTCTTTGCCACACCCTTCTGCCCTAATGCCCTGCCTCACCTTCCTCCTCTAAGCTGACCTGGTCAGGTATTTTGGTCACAGGGAGGAAAAGCTGCCCAACACACCTTGGGAGTCCATATAAGGAAAGAGATGAAATGAGATACTGTCCCATCAGACAGACCAGGATCCCAAACTTGGAGCACTGAGATGAATTATCCTGGAAAAATAGCCAAACACCTCTGAGCTAGCGCCCTGGGGTTGAAGGGATTAAACACGAGTATAAGTATCTGACACCTTGGTGCAGTCAAGTTGTCATCGTTACTATGATTTGGATTCTTGTTTCCAAGTACTAGAACTGAAATAAAGCTGCTTTGGTGTGTCTCTCAGAAACCAACAGCGGGAATGTCACCAGGCCTCGGGGAGGTTCCATCCCCTCTGCCCTTCTCTCCACACCTATTTCACACTCTTCCTTGCCTTCTTTTCTCAGGTCCACAACAAGGCTGGAGAAAAGCCACTTCCTGACTCCTAAATGTTGTTGGTTCAGTTACCCAAAAAGAGACCAACACGAGTCCTTTCCTGTCTTCAGTTTCACGCTTGTAGGGGTAAGTCTCCGGCAAACTTACCTTTAAACTGTACTACTTCTGTTCACTCCACTGGTGAGGGTAGAGGCAGGGGTCAAATGATACCAGGAGCTAACAGACATGGCAATTGGATGTGCGGGAGAACAATTGTCACAAGATGGGCAGATGCTGCAAAAATCACCTTCAGACTACTGGGATGGGGAAAATGGGACTTTTAAAAATGAGAAGCAATACATAAAGCCCTGCTTTGTGAAAAAATTTCATGCATATTATGATCATAAGCTATACCCACTTGTAAAGATTTATGGGGAGCACAAAGAAATTCTTGTTATGCTATGGTGATGATTTTTTAATGCCCTTTGATTTAATAACAAAACTTTGCTGAATGTCGAAAAGCTCCTACAAGGATTAATAACCCTTGAGCCTTTGCCACCTAGCACCTTAGCAAGGATTAGTTGACAACTGGCTGAGAGCCAGGCCCCGGGGGGACAGACAGGCCAAGAGAAGGAGGGAGAGGCAGAAAATGCCAAGGGTGCTGGAGGCCAAGCATCTTAGTCTTCGCAGTGTGTGGACACTGAGGCCCTCTCTTCCTGGAAGGGCAGCAACCTGGCTCAGAATTCTGAAACCTCCATAGTATTTTCGCAGAACATCAGTAAATTCCAGGCTAGAGACAAAGCAGCTACTAGAAAACTCCTTTGATAATAAATAAAAGCACTGGGGACATTGTGAAATGGCATTCATGGTTTTTCAGGGCAACACCAGTGCCAATTGCCAAAGGCCCTACTTATAGAAACGTTGCTATAGAAACAAATAATTCCACGCCCACTCCAGCAGCCTCTGAGCCCATCTGGCACTCGGTCCCCAGTTCCCAGCCCTGGGCCCACTGAGGATGACCCAGGAAAAGTCTTTCCATTTCGTCTTTGGCAACCTGCTTCTTCTAGCTTGAATGTCAATGTGCTGCTTCTTCTAATGTTTCCCTCAGGGATTGGGTAGGACAGATGGTCACTGTCATGTTAAAGCCAAAGACTTATGAAGCAACTTTGTGAGCATTGTGAGAGCTTAACTCCTACCCCAGAGACGGACCCCTGAGACTCTTGCCTGGACAGGGACCCGGGCTCTGAAGTGCAGCGGGTAAATCACATCCACATCTCCGTCTGCGGAGTAGACACAGTGCTTTTGCTATTGCTCGAGTTGGCTGTCCTGAGACATTGCCCAAATATTCCTTTAAACCCTGCTTTCATCTTCAGCAAAGCTATATAAGGTCAAAGCTAGAAAAATTCACTTTAGCCTAAGGGCTCTGAGTGAGTGTTTCAAGGCCCAGGCACTGGAAGATTCTGAGTCCTGCTATTGGACTATTTTGCCTTAAGCCAAACCCTTAATGTCACCAACTTGGGCAGTGTCTTATTCGGCCAGTTCCCAGTGCCGGATGGAGAGTACACTACAGTTTTTTCTTTTTTTTTAAAGAAAGAGGACAGTGAGAGAGAGAGAGAGAGAAATAACCCCACTTAGTTTTTCATCTGGCCTTCATTGCTCCAATACTCAGTCGTGTAGGTGGTGCTTGGGTTTGAACTCGGGTCCTCGTGCATGCCAGGCAAGCGCCCCAACTGCTGAGCCACCGCTCCAGCCCCCACTACACAGTTATCTACATAACACATTTGTAAAACAATCATGCATTCATTAAGGTAGTTGATTTAAAAATTATATAAACCTAGTGGCTTTAAACAAACGATTATGTTGCCATTGAGAGGTCAGAGATCTGAAATGGGTCTCATAAGGTTAACATCTAGGTGTTAGTATGGTCTCTGTGCCTTTCTGGAGGTTCCAGGTGAGGCTCCACTGTCTTATCTTTTCCAGTTTCTAGAGGCTTCCTTCACTCCTTGCCTGGGGGCCCACTTCCATCTGCAAAGCCAGCAAGAGCGTGTTAAGTCTCCTACAGCAACTCTCCAACACTGACTCTTCTGCCTCCCTCTTCAACAGTTAAAGGATCCTTGGAGTGTCTTGGGCCTGCCCATGTCATCAGGATAATCTTATTTTAAGGTCGATTGACTAGCAACCTTAATTCCATGTGCAACCTCAATATCTCCGTGCCCAAAGGCATAACATGTTCTCAGGTCATGGGGATTAGGATATGGACTTCTCTGGGGCAGACACTGTTCTTCTACTGCAAGCATATTTTTATGTGTCAGGTTTCAACATACTTCACTTAATCTTCATACAATCCTACGCAGTAGGTGTATTATTGTCATCATCTCCATTTAACAGGTGAGGAAATTAGTACTCAGAGAGGGCCATGGAGTACATGGCAGATGTGTGACTCGATGCCAGACCTGTTCAGCCATGCTAGCTGATTTGACAAACTCACCATGTTCTTCCCCGTCTTAAGGCCTTTATGTATGTTTTTCCCTTTGCTCAGCACCCACTTTCCCCTTCTTAACCTAGCTGTCACCTTCACGTTTGTCAAACTCGTACTTACATGTCACTTCCTAGAGGAAGCTGCCTCTGATTTCACGGGTGAGGCCAGGGACCTCTAGTCCATATATTGTAATTATGCTTGATCATTTGTGTGCATTTCTATCATTTTTCAGAATGAAATGCCCTGTCCTTATCAGGGTCCTGCACGAACCAGCCTCTGCCCTTGCCAGCTTCATCTTTCTCTCTGTTTTCTCCCTTACTCTGGCTCTTCTCACCCCTTTTGAGCAACTTGAACTCACCAAGTGGCTCCCAACCTCAGGACCTTTGCATATACCCTTGTTCTAACATGGCTTTCCCATTGCTTTGCTTGGCCCCCAGCTTACCTGTCACTCAAGAGTAAGAACGATCCATAGGGGGTGAGAAATGGCAAGGGAGGAGAGAGGTGCTAGGGAGGGATGTTGGCCAAATTATATTGTTACGACGTGTGCATGTATGAATATGTAACAACAAATCCCACCAATGTGCACAGCTATAATGCACAAAAAAAAAATGTGGATAAAAAAAGAAAACTGGGAAAAACAATCATATAAAAAATAAATTCCAGGGGCTGGAGCGGTGGCTCAGCGGTTTCAGCACTTGCCTGGCAAGCACGAGGACCCGGGTTCAAACCCCAGCACCATGTACACAACTAAGTGTTGGAGCAACGAAGACCATGTGAAAAACTCAATAAAGTTGTTTCTCTCTTTCTCTGTCTCTCTCACTGTCCCTCTCTCTTTAAAATAAATAAATAAATAAATTCCAGGGGGCTGGAGCAGTGGCTCAGCGATTCCGGTGCTTGCCTGGCATGCACAAGTTCACAAGTTCGAACCCCAGCACCACCTACGCAAGGAGGTGTCAGAGCACCAAAAGCCACATGAAAAACTAAATAAAATTGATTCTCTCCTCTTTCTCTCTCACTGTCCTTCTCTCTAAAATAAACAAACAAAAAGAAAAAGGAAAAATAAATTCCATAAATATCTAAGAAGAAAAAAAAAGAGGTTCAGACCTTTTTTTGAGAGAGGAAAAAAGATAGAATCTATTTATTTATTTATTCTTTCATCTGACTTTTGTTTCTCCTGCACTTAGTTGTGTACATGGTGCTGGGGTTCCAACCTGGGTCCTCTCGCATGGCAGGTGAGTGCTCCAACCACTGAGCAACCACTCCAGCCCCAAGAAGTCCAAGACTCTTCATTAGCAAGATTGGTCAAAATCAGAGACGAATAAATCGCACGGGACAGTAGTTTGGTAACCACCTCTCGTTTACTGCTACACGAGGATAGCTCTGATAAGCCCAGTCCAAAAATCAAAGAAATTGGTCAAGTGAATTTCAGTCATCATCCTGCATTAGAATCACGAGGAGTTCTTTATCTGTTTCATCTGCAGAGATTCCCAATCCATAGTTCTGGGGTGGGGTCTGGGAATTTGCATTTCTGCCAAGCTCCCCCCACAAGGTTGGATGCTGATCCTCCCGGTCTTTGGGCCACACGTTGAGCAGCAGTGGTGAGTGTTCCCAGACTTTGGTCTTTAGTACCTAGAGCCCACAGTGGTTCACGTAGGATAGACCCCATGGTTCTGTTGTAAAACTTCAATTCCCACTGAAGTTTCTGAAACACTTGCTTTCAAACTTGGCCGCACATTGGAATCCCCTGAGGGTTTTAAAAAACTAGTATTGCCAGCATCTCACCCCCAGAGATTCAGATTCCACTGATCTGGAAGTACAGCCTGAGCAGAAGGTTTAAAGCTCCAAAAGTGATCTGAGTGCATGTGAAAGCCTGAGGTCTTCTGACCTATTCTCAAACACCGGTGGCATCAGAATCATTTGGGGGGACTTTTTAACCCATGGACTCTTAGGCTGGACCCTCAGTTCTCGATTCAGTAGGTCTGTGAGGTGGCCTCCGAATCCACATTCCTAACAGGTTCCCAGTGGGCTGCTGACCCAGGGCCATGCTTTGAGAGTTGCTAGTCTAGGTGAAGAAAACACAGTAAGTTGACTTTTCAGATTTGAAAAATCATAGAAACCATTGAGGATCTTGTAACCAATATTGTGTTTGTGGCAGGATTCATGGATAGGGGTGAGAGGTTGCAAGATTGTGCATCACTAACAAATTCTTAGGTGAGTTTGCTGTTAGGCCACAGACTTTACATTGAACGGCATGACCAGAACTATTTGGGTCCTAGTCCTGGGCCAGGGTGGACCCTACCCTAAGGCATTCTTTGCAGTGTTGAGTCAGATTAGGAGAGACTGTGAAATGACTAGGTAGTCAGGATAAAGGGTGCCCTAGAGCTAGCCCTAGAGGTAGAGAGTGATTGACAGGGCATAGGCAGGGCCTTCAAATGCAAAAAGACCTTGAGACTCACCTGTGGGAACAGTCCCTTTGTCCCAACTAGGCTGTGGGGGTGGACACAGGTGGGAACTAGGAAGTATTTGCCACCTTTTTTTTTTTTTTTACATAGATTTTAACCAATAGTGCTCTTGACCAGTTTCAATGCCTGTTTTACATAGATTTGAACCAATGGAGTTGATGCATTTCTCAATGCCTTTTTTGCATGAATGTTAATTATGGTCACACCCAAAATCAATATAAACCCCCGCCTAACACATGGAGTCGGTATCCTGCTTCCAGGTGCCCCTCCACCTTGCGGAGACTCTGCTCTTCTTCCTAAATAAATCCTACTCCTTTTATTCTCCCTTCCATATTGTCCATGGATTTTATTCTTCAAATTCGCAAGACAAGGACCCAGAGGATCGGCGCCGAATTCCCGGGGTGAATTTCCACACCAAAGGCTGCAATGCGCCACGGGAAGTCCCAGCTCTTAGCTGGGTAGCTGCTAACACTTTTGGGCTGCAGAGCCCAAATTCTCAGTTCTAACTGGGAAGGGCTGCAAACACTGAAAACAGGCTACTCTGGCTACGGAATTCTGCAGCAAGGCCCTCTTCATTCACCAGCCGGAGCACAGAATCCGGCCTCCGCTCAAAACCCCCGCATCAGTGTTGCTTACTTGGGCCATGGAAGGGCTTTGTGTCTATAACCCCAGGCACTGATAAAATGTTCCTTTGCAAAGCATTATTCTCTCTACATATATATTTCTCAGTGACTCAGGATGAGGATGCTGGTGCAGAAGAATGGGATTTAAATGTTCTTACATCCCTGGCTGAAAACTATCTTCATCTCATGATTTGCAACAATACAAACAACAGTTCCTTGGGTCAGCTGCTTACTATGTTGGCCAAATTACCATATAATAAAAAATATTAGTCAAAACATGTCAGATGAGCTTGGGAAAGCTTTATTTGATTACAACAGTAACCTCCATTCTGTAGGCTAACCTTCATGGCTGCTTACACATGTAAAATGGTTGTCTGGTCACAACTTAAGACATCAGAGGGAACGCTGGGTATTAGAGGCATGTAAATTATCCAATGCATTGATTTCCTGCAGTCAGGAATGGTTAAAGCTGTGATTGCTGTTTAAAAGGATCTGTCTATATTCCTACTCTTCTTGATTCCAATATCCTAGAGAGAAGGGAAAGAAAGAGAAAGGAACAGGAAGAAAAAAATTGGATTTCTATAAACATGATAAATCTGTTATATTACCTACATTATACACTGGATGTGTTTAAAAAAAAAAAAACTCTCAATTCAGAGCAACTACTGCAAATCACACGTTCCTGATTGCATGGCAGTATTCCTGGTGGGAAAGTCAGAAGTAGTGAAGGATGGATTTTAGTATGTCCTGTGTGGTTATTTATGGTGCAGCACATCATGAAACAACACTTCACGGGCTCTAAGCTGGCAAACTGGAAGGCTTTGAAGAGAAATAATGAGCTGAGAGGTTCATGACATGCTATTAAAAAGTTTGTGATTGGATTTGGAAAATCAGATGGGTCTCCAAGGGAAAAGGACCATTTCTGAGCCATTGCACTTAGAATATTTTTGAGCCCCAGAGCGGATATTTAAGAAGGAAGAGTTGTTTTTGTCTCAAATCCAGATTCTGACTCTGATGCGTAGCAAGGAAGCTGCTTTGCGCTGCAGACCTGAAGTGCTGGAATTATCCATGATGTCACCTTTTTCTGCTGATCTGCCTGCCACTGCACAGAGGCATGCTATTAGTTCTGTGACGTTTTCGCTTAACTCTCCCACATGTGGGTTTCAATTCCAGCCAAAACAAAGTCAGTGGGAGATTTCACAGCCACTGAATTTCTCAAGGTGCTCCAGGCTCCGCAAGCTCAGGGAGATCAGGTTGGTATGCGTGCATTACAAATGAAAAGAGGAACAGCAAGGAAAGGCATCAGGACAGTGGGCTTTGGGGTTGCCTGGTGTGTGAAGCTTTCAGTCTTCCCATCGGTGAACTGATGCTCCATTTTCACCTTGGAGATTTTTCAGCTCTTTTCCGGCATATGTGATGGAAGAAAGCACCCTGTTCCATTCCCAGTGATGAACCAGGGAGATCTGCTCACTAAATCATAAAGGAGACATTTTAGGATATGAGATAATGAAAGAGAATGATATTTGAAAAGGAAAAAAAAATCACACACACGCAGAGAGAGAGAGAGAGAGCACAGGATGAATTTGTGGTTAAGCCTTTTTCCCCACTGCAGATGGCACTTTAACACTTTAGATTCCAGAGTCCTCCTGCGCACACAGGACACAAAAAGATGGGTCCACAGCTGCCACCACAAGGTCAGACTGAGCAGGAAGGCCTATCAATACTTGGTCAGTGGTCCGATCCTGAGTTCCAGACACGAGATTCCCCAGCTCTTCACCTGAAATCATTCTGCCTCACTCACTGCTCCCCACCAGCTCTCTAGCAACAAACATGTAACGCTTGCTCCCAGATCTTTAGGCTTCAACAAACTATGGAGCTGAGCAATCACTCCCTGAAAGATTATTTGTGCTCCTTAGAGAAAAAAAAAGAGGGTGGGGCTTAAAAAGGTACACGTCACAAAAGTCACATGGATGATGGTACATTTCCAAGCCTGCTCCAGCCAAGCTCTCAGATGCAGAAGAGTTCGTTTTGTACAGGCAAAGCTGAATTTTCTTTCTTCTTCTCTCTGCACTGTGGGAAAATGAACAATTTTTTCGGTCACCCCTGACTTCTGCCCACTGGACTGATCACGAGGACACTGCGGTAAACCACAGCTCAACTTGAAATTATCTCTCTTCGGCATGGTTCCTGTACTTTGGGTGGCATCATCCCTGGCTCTCAGCTTTGCCTTTCTTCTGTGGGGTTCCATTTCCCCTTCCTCGCCTATGCAAAGGGAGTGATCTTGCTCTGAGGTCTTCTAATTGGGCTTGTCCTCAAAGTAAGCTGAGTGCAAGAATGACACTAGTTTTCCCAGCCAAACCCTCAAAAGTGGCCCATTTATACATTGCGTCCTATAAAGAAGAAAAAAAAATATGAAAATTTTAAACGTCCTGCGAAGGAAGGGGGAGAGCCAATTCTCTTGATTAATATTGGGATGATCCAGCAGGGTTTATACGTATTCCTTCTGTTTGAATCATCTTGGTCTTGTAGCTGTTTTACCCCTCCAGGATCCTGCCATCTGCCTACTCTAAAGAATCACAGCAAAGCCTTCCAAAAAACAGTGGTTGGGAGGGGAAAAAAATGTGATCAAACCCAAGAGATCGACTTTTATGCACCCTCTTGGTGACTGCTGCTCTTCTTGGAGAGACCACAGTACCATGTGGCCCAGAGGTTCAAGCTGTGGTGGGCTCACCTCCGGATAAACCCCCTTTGCCCTTTGCGCCCTGTCGCACCACGGGGCCGACGAGAGGAAACTTGGTGCAGAGATCTGGCTGCCCTCTTGGCTGAGAATGGAGGAGGAGAAGGAGGGAGTGGGCGGCACCCTGGGCAGTTCTGTCCTCCTCAGTTCTGGTGTGTGTCACTGGAATATAGGTCAGCATTTGCTGGACACCTTGAGGCAAGTTGGATGCACACAGCAGGCCTTGGAGCATGCCCAGGTCCCCCAGTCCCCATTCTCCTGCACAAAACAGGTTAACAAGCCCCAAAAGCATTGAGAGTTCTGTAAGATGAAAGCAGTCTTTCCATTTTGCACACTAATGCTGGGGAAATCTAAAGCTCAGCAAGGGCTTTATCAGTCCTGGGGTTGGGCCAAGGTGCAAGCTGCAGTTCAGACAGCCTGGCCAAATGCAGCTGCTGGCTAGTCACACTTCCCTTGGGGACTTTCTCAACCCCTCATTTAGATAGTGGAGTGGATGGGTAATGTGCACGTAGCCACTGAGGATGATTCGAGAAACAAAATGACTTTCAATTACCATGCAGTTCAGGTGGAGGCAGAGAGTGCAGAAAAGGTTTTATTTCCAAGAGCAAAATGAGGTGACCGGGAGCTGCTGGCCTTGCAGAGAGATGATTACTTTAAAGGGATATTGGCAAGTGCTTTGGGCTGAACACTTAGGCTCAGTTACTCCCCTTTCCCCCACAGTTCATAGAGGGATAAAGATGTTACATGAATTGGATTTTTCTTGTGAATTAAAACATTGATGTCCTGATTTGGGGTAACAAATGCTGCCAAGTTAGTGCTGAGCAGACAGAAAGGAATAGGTCTAAGGCTTTGCCTTTGGGGAATTGCAAAAAAATGTTAACCAAAAAAAAAAAAAAAACTGTTCCATTGATTGTCCAAGGTCACTGGACTGTGCTTGCTCAAAATGGAACTCAAGACTCCTGATCCCACTCCCTGAATAGTTATTCTTTGACTAAAACAATGAAAATAAAGTAGATTAGCTGAGGGTATTGTTCCAGGCTGAAAAGTTCAGAAAGCAAATAGAGCCAAGCAAGGAAAATGGGATTTTCTTTACGCTGACCCTGAATGCCTCTGCAGTAATCTGCTAAATGTGAATTCATCATTTGCAAAGTAGGCATATTTATAATTTCCCATCGTACAGATTCAGCTTAAAATTAGAGAATTGCTGGGTGCGGTGCTACACACCTGTAATCCCATCTGAACAACTATTCAGACTCTGGGCCTGGGAGTTGCCAGCTCCATTTTGAGCAAACACAGTCCAGCGACCTTGGACAATCCATGGAACATTTTTTTGTGAATATTTTTTGCATTTCCCCAAAGGCCAACTCAGGAGGACCACAAGTTCAAGGACAGTCTGGCCACTTACAGGCACCCTGTTTTTAAAAATTAGGGTTATCTTTAAATTTTAAAAAAATGAAAGTTAGTATCTGCTGTGTTCCTGCACCGTGCAAGACATTTTCCCACACATGTATGATTTAGCCTTCAAAATAATTTAGAGAGTCAGATATCATTATCAGTATTTTACTAATGAGACTTATACAGATTAAAGTCCTGCTTGAGATGTAAGTAGAACTGAGATTCAAACTCAGCTTTTCTACCTCCCTTGCGGGTTTCACAACCATCCAGCTTATAAAGAGCAACTTGTTTTATGTGTTCATATTGATGCGGGGTTTTTGAGATGAGGCAGGATTCTCTGCTCCCACTGGTGAATGGAGTCTGGGCCACTATAGATTCCAGTAGCCAAAATAGCCCGCTTCTAGCATTTGCAGCCATTCCCAGTTAAAACTGGGAATCTGGGCTGGCTGCAGGTTTCTGCAGCTGAAAGTGTTAGCAGCTCCCCAAGCTGGGTGTTGCAGCTCTTGGTGTGGTGGAAATTCATCCCGGGAATTCAGCTCCAATCTTCTGGGTTCTTGTCTCATGAATTTGAAGAATAAAATCCATGGACAACCACGGAAGGAGGAGTAAAAGGAGTAGGATTTATTTAGGAAGAAGAGCAGAGACTCCGCAAGGTGGAGGGGCACCATCTAATGGAGGTTGGGCCAGGGGTTGTATAGATTTGGGGTATGAACATAATTAACATTCATGCAAAGCAGGTATTGAGAAATGCATCTACATCATTGGTTGAACCCTATGGAAAGCAGGCATTGAAACTGAGTACCAAGGGGCTGGAGCGGTGGCTCAGCGGTTTTGGCGCTTGCCTGGCAAGCACCAGGACCCGGGTTCAAACCCCAGCACCACAACTGAGTGTTGGAGCAACTAAAGCCATGTGAAAACCTAAATAAAGTTGTTTCTCTCTTTCTCTGACTCTCACTGTCCCTCTCTCTTTAAAAAAAAAAAAAAAGAAAGAAAGAAGAAAGAAAGAAAGAAAAAAGAAACTTAGTACCAAAGTCATTGGTTAAAATTTATGCAAAACAGGCATTGAAACTGGTCAAGAACACCTTACATAGATTACATAGATTGATTAAAATCTATGTAAAACAAAAGGTGGCAAATACTTCCTAATTCCCACCTGTGACCACCCCCATCTCTTAGTTGAGACAAAGGTGAACCTCATAGTCTTTTTGCATTTGAAGGCCGTGAGCATGCCCTGTTGATCACTCTCTACCAGCTAGCTCTTAGAGGGGGCCCTTTTTCCTGTCCTGACTACCCAGCCAATTCACTATCTCTCCTAAAACCGGCTCAATATGTAGGTCAATTGTTGTAAACTTAAGCTCCCAGATAAAAACAACTATGAGCTGAAATGGAGGTTTCTTTAAGTCACCTACTTACAATATTTTGCCCAAATAGAAAGGTTCTAAAATATATTTGTATTGGTTAGGAAATATTATCCCTTTTGATTAAACAGCGCCTAAGTTTATAAATAAAAATCTATGAGGAGTTAAATAACCTGATTAAAATCTGGTCTGATATTTAAAACACATTGATATATCCAGACATGAAGTAGTCTGGACCTTATAAGTACAGAATATTGTCTTTAAAAAACTGGAAAGTTACAGATGGTAGCAGATAGGTGATTCGATGCTGAGTGCCTGTTGGTAAGGTAGGAAGAGGAAGTTAATTTAGTAAGCATCTTAGTTGGAGAAGTTGTACTCCAACCTTTCTTAAAATAGAGAGGGACATAGTGTAATCTTTTCTCTATTTTTTGCTTTTCCTTTTTGAAAGAGGAAAGAGATGGGGATAGGAGAAAGAAGTTAAAGGTTTAGGAATACAGACGTGAAAAATAGATTGCACCGCAGGATCTCGTGGTCCAGGAGGGGAGGAAGACACGTAACCCAAACACGACGGGTGATGAAAAGGTAGGAATATGTGGGAGACACAAAAATAGTGCAGAGAAGTTCGTGATCAGCCCCGAGAGAGACAGAGAGAGAGTGGAAGCACCAAGCAGAGGGATGGTCCAGGAAAACCCAAGCAGGAATTTAAAGGCTTTGGCCAAGTGGGTAACAGAAGAAAGAAGTCTATGAGCCAGGCTCGGAGCATGAATCCGGTTGGCATTTGGGGTTTCGGAGGAATCTGAAACTGTTGGAGAGGACGGCAGGGAGATCAGCATGGAGAAATGAACTCCTGGAGCTGTTAGGAGGTTGGCTGTGTGCGGAGCCACAGACTGATTCTAAAACGTGGACATGAGTTGCTAGAAATTTGCTCCTGTGGGGTAATGAATAAAGTTGGTCATCTGAGCAACAACGAGAAAAGTTGGTTGTTCCCAAAAAGTAATTAAGTAGACAAACTCCTGGCAAGATTGACTTTTTTTTTTTTTAAGCAGCAGAAATAAATAGTACCAGATATGAAAAGGGGCATTGAAACAGAAAAAGTAAATATTTAAAAATCATAAGACAATCACTTGAACAACTTTAGGCCAATATATTTGAAACCTCAGATACACCGTACAATTTTTAGAAAGCATAAATTATGGAAATTAACTTGAGAAGAAATTAACACTGAGTAAACTTATAACCAGTAAGGGCGAAAAATTAAATCAATTCAAAAAGAGTACTAACTCCAGAAGATTTTACCTTTTTTTGCCCCCAAAATCAAAGGAACAAGAAATGGTGGCGCATGCCTGTAAGCCCAGCAACTCGGGGAGCCTGAGGCAAGAGAATCACAAGTTCGAGGCCAGCCTCAGCAACTCACACCGGCTCTTAAAATAAAAAAATAAAAAAGGGCTGAGGATGTGACTCAGTGGCTAAGAACCCCTGGGTTCAATCTCTGGCACCAAAACACAAAACAAAGGAAAATATAATAAACCTTAACATTATAAGGAATATAAAAGTATTTCATAATATTTTACAAAGGCAGGTAATGTCAGAACAATAAATCTCACATATGGACAGAGATACAAAAATGCTAAATATTAGCAGGTGATCCAAAATGACTGTATAAATAGCATAAGATAAATCTGACCTGGCATCCAACAATTGTTTAACATTGAAAAATCAATTATTTAAGTTATCACATTCACATAGATAAAGGAAAACATTCAGTAAAATTCTATACCTACTCATGATTTAAAAAAAAATTTTTTTTGGCCAAGTGGTTTGAATCATAGCTCCATGACTTATTAATCATCACATTTCAATTAAGATAAAAGTAATCTGAGGTTTATATGAAAAAGGAAATGAATAGCTTACAAGTGGAAGCAAAGAGAATAATTAGGAAGAGGTCACTGAAGAAAAAGCAGGTAGGAGGAAAGAAGTGTCAAAGGCTGGAGAAACATCCCCATGGTGGGAAGAGTAGAAGGCAGATTTCAGTGACAACTAAGAGAAGATTGATAGAGCCTATGTATTGACTGGATGTGGGAGGACAGTTGTAACGAAGAGAAAGAAGTCCATTATGACTCGCAGCTTTATGGACAGTGTGGTTGTATGGATGATAATTCAATTAACCCAAACAGAAAATACAGCTTGAAGATTTGTTTGAAATAACTATTTAAGAGAACTGAGTGGCAGCAGCTTGGAAGAGTTTTTGCCATCACTGGATGTCAATTAATATCAAGAGACAGGGGCTGGAGTTGTGGCTCAGCAGTTATGGTACTTGACTGGCACGCGTAGGGACACGGGTTCAAACCCCAGCACTACGTACAGAGCAAAGTGTTGGAGCAATCTTTTACAATGCAAATTACATGAGCTAACGCCTAAACAGGTTTGGAAAAAAAAAAAAAAAAGGAAAAGGAAAAATGCTACTTTTAAACTCGAGCGGCTGAAAAGCCAAGTTAATTCCTAAGGAGTTTTCTCTTCATTTGGACACAAAAAGAAATTGGAAAGATCTCATATAGGTTTTCTTTATTCTTTACTCATTCCTTCAATGCCCAGACTAACTCTGATTCTGGTACTAAAGATGTATGCATGCTCTTTTACTAGAATGGATGTGGCCATTTCATTTTTTGGATCTTGAGCTCGGTTTTGCCGGTGAATTCACCTATTTTGTGCACCTGCAGGTATTTTTCAACAGTCTTATTTTATCTAACTAAAGTTTTTTTTAAATTATGATTTTTACTGCTATCTTTATTCAAAAGGTCAATTATTGCAAGGTTCTAAAATCTGTTTCCTGTTGGTTTTTGTGTGTGTGTGTGTGTGTGTGTGTGTATGTGCGCACCTGTCGTATGTGTTTGTACATGTATGTTATATGTATTTTCAATGTGGTACCAAATTGGCTTATAAATGAGCGCTCATAAATTAAATTAAAAAATTGGATCCAAATGACTTTTAATTCACATGACTTAAGCATTTAAAAAGAGATTCAATCTAAACCATTTAAACATAAGAGTAAAGATACTAACTTACATATTTGCTTTCTA
>PVKS010028044.1:0-26885 GCA_004027875.1 Aplodontia rufa | reverse complement strand
CATCACCATCATCACCATCACTACCATCACCATCACCATCACCACCATCACCATCATCACCATCACACTATCACCATCTCCATCACTACCACCACCATCACCATCATCATCACCTTCATCATCATCACATCACCATCATCACCATCATCACCATCACTACCATCACCATCACCATCACCTTCATCATCATCACATCACCACCATCATCATCACCACCATCACCATCATCACCATCACCATCACCATCACTATCACCACCATCACCATCATCATCACCATCACCATCACCACCATCACCATCACCATCATCACCATCACACCATCACCATCTCCATCACTACCACCACCATCACCATCATCATCACCTTCATCATCATCACCACCATCACCATCATCACCATCACTACCATCACCATCACCATCACTATCACCATCACTACCATCACCATCACCATCACCACCATCATCATCATCACCATCACTCCCATCACCATCACCATCACCATCACCACCACCACCATCATCATCACCATCACCATCACCATCATCATCACCATCACCACCATCATCACCATCACTATCGTGACCATCACCATCACCACCACCATCATCACCATCATCACCATCACTATCATCACCATCACCATCACCATAATCATCACCATCATCACCATCACCACCATCATCATCACCACCATCACTACCATCACATCACCATCATCACCATCACCTTCATCATCCTCATCATCACCATCACCACCGTCACCATCACCATCACCATTATCATCACCACCATCATCATCACCACCATCACCATCACCTTCATCATCCTCATCATCACCATCACTACCATCACCATCACCATCATTACCTTCATCATCATCATCATTACCATCACCACCACCATCACCATCATCATCATAATCATCACCATCACCACCATCACCATTATCATCACCAGCGCCATTACCATCATCACCATCACCATCACAATCATCACCATCACTACCATCATCATCATTTACTCAGTGCTTAGTCTGGGCCAGGCACCTGATGGGACTCACTAAATCTAGCTTTTAGTTATACATACTTTGTGGCACCACCATCCTTTTCTCCATTCTATCATTTTCCTTTTCTTTAGCAGCAGTCACTTTCAATTCTTTGGACTGATTCTTTTTGTATTCACCTTCATATCAGTAATATTTTCATAGTGTCTGATTTGGGGACTTTAACTGCTGACTTTCTCCTATGGAGTTGAAGACTCTTTCACTCCCTGTACACACTTCCTGCCTTTGTGCTCACAGAATGATGATGTGGTCATTTTATTCAGATCAGCAGTTATTCTGCACTATGGTGAACACCATACTAAAATAGGCCACATGTACACATTAGTTTTCTTTGGTTTGGTGGCCACAAGAATGCCCCCCTCTGGTGTCTTGCTGTGGAAGAATAATTGGCTGTTGTCCCTGCTGCTAGCCCTCTGGGTCCATCTCCATGTTCATTCTGAGTCTCCATTCCTGCAGCTGTGACTGAGTGCAGACGCCTCCCTGTGGAACCTGCAATGGGCACCTGGGACTGGAGGGCTCCCCATCGGCCAGGCTGCCGATCTGGAAATGGTGCAGCAGTCCATCTCCTTCCCATCCTCTCTTCTTCACTGAGTTCAGCCCTGCTTTGAGGTTTGCAGGCTCTGCTGCCTTCTCCGGTCCTCTCCCGCTGTGGGTTACAGGACAGTCCTTACAGTGAGTCCCTTACCTAAGTTTGAAGACATTAATGATTTTATTAAGAAGAGTAAGGAAAATTTATCTGAAATTTATCCCCCTCTTCAAAGCTTCTGTCTTTCATTGCTGTTGGCTTTTTTGATAACTTTAGCATTGAATACATTCCCCCAATTTTTGGCTAATTAATAGTATTCATACATACCCATTGAAACTGGAAAGCTAGTTGAGATGGTTAGAGACAGCTAGTTATGTCAGGTGATCTGGCAGGGAAATTTTTCCTAGGAAATCCCATCTCTTAGAGTCTTTGGTTTTTTGTTCCTGGGCTGGATGAATTTCCTGAATCTCCTAATCTTTTCTTGGTTGCCTAATGAGTAAGATGATTGGCATTTTCAACCAGAGCCATACCCCACCCACTACCAGAACAATCGTATTTACCACTCACTTCTCAATATGAAAAGATTAGTTTCAGGAATGATCATGTAAGGACCAGCATTAATCTTTTTTTTTTCTGTACTAGGAATTGAACCCAGGACCTCATAAATGTTAAGCAAGTGTTCTACCCCTCAGTTTCAACTCCAATCCTCTCCTTAAGTTTTAAAACAAACTATTACATTTAGAACAAACAAATACATTTTTCACTATAAGTATATCATGCAATTTCAATAGAATCTTTCATGAAAGAACTAAAATCTACACTTACCAAAGTATAGCATTCATTCACACTCTGACTTGCTGATTTCCATCTGAAGTGTTGGTCATATCCAGGGGGCACAGAGGATGGCTACAGTGAAATGCTAAATTCAGCTTCTTGGTCTTTGCACTTTCAGAGCTCTCTGTGTTCATTTGGAATCTTCTTCAGAGAGGCAGGACATGGAGCATCAAGGACAGGGACCTCAGCTGCACACAGCTGAGAGTTCATAGCAACCCTCAGATGAAGACATGCTGCTGACCCACGCGTGCCAGGGCTCTTCAATTAACTTCCATACAGAACAAAATGCTTACTGCAGGGCAGTAGTAAAGATGTGCTGTGTTCAATCTCTATGGTTGAAACCCAGCAGTAACCACACAGTTGTTTAGAACTCAGAGCAATAAAAGCTATTTTCAGGAAAAATATTACATCACTGACATTGTTTAAAATTACCAGCACATGATGGTAATAAAAATAAGACTTTTTATTGTGGTAAAATATATACAACCTAATATCACCATTTTAACCATTTCTGTGTGTGGTTTGGTGGCATGAAATATGCTCCCATCGTTGTGAGACTATCTCTACCATCCATCCCCAAGACCTTTTCATCTTCCCAAACTAAATCTCTGCACCCACTAAAGCAGTGGCTTCCTAATTCTGGCAACAGCCATGCTAATTTGTGCAGGCTTTGTGTAAGTGGAATCGTTCTGTATTTGCCCTTTTGTGATTGGCCTAGTTCATGTTGTAGAAGTGTCAGAAGTCCGTTCTTTATAAAGGCTGAAGGGTGTTCCACGATGCATACCGACCATATTTTTATTTAATGGACACTCATGATGCCTCCACCTGTTGGCAACTGTGCCTGTTACCACTGTGGGCGAGAGTATACAGATCTCTCTTGCAGCTATCGAGTTCAATTCTTTTAGGTACACACCCAAAAGTAGAATTGCTGGTATATACCATAATTCTGTTTAATTTGTGAAGAATCACTATGCTCTTTTCAACAGCAATTGCACCCACCACAATGGGAACATTAACTTTTGAAAACACTAACAATCATTTAATGATTTTATATACATATATATATATATATATATATTTTTTTTTTTTTTAGAGAGAAGGACAGTGGGAGAGAGAAAGAGACAGAGACAATTAATTTTTATTGAGTTTTTCACATGCCCCTTGTTGCTCTGACACTTAGGCTGGGGTTTGAACCCGCCTACCTGTGCATGCCAGGCAAGCGCCATAACCACCGAGCCACCGCTCCAGCCCCTCATTTAATGATGCAGAAAGCAGCAGGCTGAGGTTTAATCTGTTTTATAACCTTTGTCAAATTCTTTACAGACAATGGGCAAGGCAGACCCACCCAGAGCCTATCTTTGGTACTTTTCCAGCATGTGGCATCCACGGAATCCACCCATTTTTCAGCAGGTGCCCTGGCCCTCTCAAGTCCAGAATCCCTTTCTTCAACCTTCTTAGAGAATAAGCTTCTTTTCTCCCACCAGACTGGGAACGGAGCAGGCCCAGTGGCAGAAATGGCAAAAGGAAGTAGACATCTAAATGCTTCTCGAACTTTCAACCAACCTTCCCATTTCTAGCCTTAAATCACACATACACACACACACACACATACACACACACACACTTTCGCAAGAACAGTGCCACAACTCCCAGAGGCTCTAGAGAGTCCTATGATGCCTACCCATTGCTTCTCAGGCCCGTTTTGGCCTAGAATTCAGGGTCTCCACTCTGCTCCATCTATTACTTCTCATCCACCTGCTTTCCATCCTTTAATTAGATCCCAAATCTGCTGCTATTTCATCCTGTTCCCTCTTTGGCCTTGAGAATCTAAGTCTTATTTAAAAATTCCTTTATTGTCATTTTTATGGGATTTCAGAAGGGACGAAAACTAAACACCTGTGTTCCATCTTCCATTTTCATAAGCTGGTCTTCAATATGCATTATTTAATTCAAATTTTACTATTAAAAATGAGGATCTGAGCTGAGGGAGGTGAAGTCATGTGGAAGGCCCCTAGTATAGCATAGGGTATCATTAAAAATCCCCCAGGAGGCACCATATGAGCTGAGCTGTGAAGGACAAGCCAGAGCTTGATTTACATTGCTCCTTTTCTGTACTGATAACAGAGACATAAAGTTTTGATTCATTTATTGTCCACTCACCCAAAATAACATTGAGTGGCTCCTTCCATGTGCCAGACCCTGTCTGAGTGCTCCTATGTCTCCAGCACATCAAGCCAGCCCAGGGGTCTCCCATTGTGTCCTCAGCTCTTGGAAACCCACCCCACCCCAAGAGATCACCTGCTTTCTATGCTCTGACATCAACCCACAGATTCCGAATACTTATGACTCTCCCAGGCTCACCTGACTGCCCTGGAATCCTGCATGTTTCCAAAGCACCTTAACCTGGTGTCTGTGAAACCATTGGACAGCATCCCTGTCCTCCACGAAGCAGGAAGTCTACATAAAGATAACACAAAGGCTATTCCGATGAAATAGTGAAATTGTGAAGACTTCATAGTCAGTGGCAGCCCAGCCTTGGATAGGTAGTCCTGGAGGAACCAGCCATAAGCACTGCCTGGAATCTCTGCCCACAGAAAGGGGAGTTAGAATTCAGAGATGACCTTGTACAAAACTTCAAAATGCTCCTGGATTAAGCTGCTACTCCACGTAATTAATTGGAGATGAAGTCCTTATGACTGACAGGTTGGCAGTGATTAATTATCTTAATATTTGCTCTGGGTTGTAAGGAGGCACAAAATGATTAAAGAGGGTTTCTGGAAGCAGGGCCTTGTTTGTTCTTGGTCCCTAATTGTTTGCTAAATGGTTCACCATAATTACATGAAACACCTCCCTGATCTCCAAGGTAAGACTTGCATAGAATGGGGATAGAGCTGAAATTCCTAAAGCACAGACAGACAGGGCCGTGGGGGTGCCCTCTGATGTTCCAGAAAGTATCACCTAAGTAACGGCCTGTCCCAGGCTCCCATTGCACGGATTGCTTTGATTCATTGACTAATCTCACACAGAGCCTTGGAGCAGTGCTGTTTCCCATAGGGAACTCAGAGGGTGGCTAAGATGCAGGTATGTGACTTTGGGTGATGTGTAAGCCTCAGTGCCACCAAGAGGTTCTAGATCTAGCATTGGCATCCGAACACTGGGTACTGGAAAAGACTCTGAGGACCAGAGTTGGATGGAGCCATTGTGGGTTTCCTCAGCCAATGGCCTCATCCTCTCCCAGGTCTTACAGTCTCTGGACCCCACGTTGTTTTGACCAAAGAGAAGAATAAAACCCTGCCCCTGCTTTCCTCTTGTGATGGGCAAGGATAACCATGGCCTCTCACTCAACCTGCAGCCTCCACTGCTTAGTATGGGGAGGCCAGTGGGTTGGGTGAGGAGTAGAGGGGAGCACAGGAGAGATTTCAGGGGTCCCAATTTCCTAGAGCCCCCACCTTATTTCAACACACCTTTAACAGTCAGCACCATGGACAGCAACCAATGATGCCTGAAGATAGAACTCAAAGATTTAAAGATACTAGACTGAAAGAGTCTGAGAGGTCATGAAGTCCAGTCTGTCCCCTTACAGATGAGGACCCTAAGAGCCAGAGATCACAGTGGGTTTTCCAGGAACAAGGTAACCTCATGTGCTCAGGACAAGCAGGATCTGCCTGCTCATGCTGTATGCAGCTCCTGAGATGCATCTGTCCTGCCTGGGTTGCCTGAAGCAGGACCTAACTCACCTGTGTCACCAGCACCCCAATGGGCCATGCACAGCTCACACCACTTCACCTTCTCTGTCAATCCAAGTCTTCCCAGGTGCATCCCCATGGGCCAAGGCCAAGGATGGCTCCCCCTGACAAGGCTGCCCAGCCTTGGTCGAGAGACACTTGCAGCTTCAGCTTACCGCTGGCATCACCATGTCACGTGAGCAAACCTTCCCCGTGCTGTGGAAGATTTTCCCAGCTATGTAAATTGTCTCCTTAATGAGAATAATGAATTTGTATTCTCTGAATCCTTAATAATGCCTAGCACTGATATTTGTAGGGTGTCCACATGAAATACTGCCTCACAGAGAAAGAGAAAGAATAAAAAGAGAGGGGGAAGACAATACATCACTGAGCCACCACCTTTGTTCAACAGCGCACAAAGCAGACGAGGACCCCTTAGAGCAGGTAGGGCTCACTGGTCAGCTCAGACTGTGCTTCGCTTAGTCTGATTAAGAGAAGAAAGTAAACATTATGACTCACCGTTGGCGTAGAATCAGCTCCCCCATCCTCAAACCCAACAACAGGACGAATATTGATTCTATTAATCTTCTCCCCAATGCACGCTCTGGGCAGCACCTTTGTGTCCGCACATTAGTCACCAGCTGTCATTGCCCCAGAGTGGAGGAACACGCTGCTAAGAAAAGCTTCGCAACAGGAAGCTTTGCATCAGATTTGCAGAGCGGCTGTGTGAGTCACAGACCAGCTCCTGGGGCCTCAGCTCAGCTGCTCCTCCGTGGAAATGAGGGACGGTGCAGTTAGGGCAGGTGGGCTGCCACCTGCAGGAGACCCTGTCTAGAGGGTCAAACTACGGTCTTCCAGCTTCAAAGACGAAGCGTGGTTTTGTAACTACACTGATCCGATCACACGTGGGTGCCATTGGTCCGCTGTGGCTCTGCATTCCTCAGCAAATACAAGCCTCGGCCGCTTAGGCAGAATGGCAGAGAACAAGTGACTTTGAGCTTGCCCTCCATCCCATCCTAACCACATCCTTAGCACTGGTTCACCAGACTCTCAGGCTTATGTGACATGGTTTTGTCACAGCTCTGTAATTTTACCTATCTTCTTCCATCTTAGGAAAGCCTTCCTGCCTGATCCTACCTGCCTCCCTCCAGGTCCAGCTGAGGACTCCCAGGCATCTTTTGCAACCCCGGACTGAATCAGCCATCACCCTTGGTGGCCCAGAGGCAGGGCTCTTGTGTCCCTCCCCCAGCTGGTAAGATGGACAGTGGCTGATTGCCCAACATCCAAATGCCCTCACCAGATAGCAGAATGAGCTTTGCAAAACTGATTCCAGGTCCAAGGATGGGCACATTCTATCCAAGCTTTTGGGCTAGCCTTATCTCACTGGTGCTGATGGGTTGTGAACCCAGGGGTAGTCCAGGACATGCCTATTGGTAGGGGCAACAGGACCTGGAAGCTGGTCCAACTGGAAGAGAAGGATTTGCCCATAAACTAGATGGGAAAGAATTCTCCCCACACCCACCCACTGGCCACAAATGAGGTTGCACATTGGCCCTTTGAGCAGAGAAAATCAACCTCAGAGTGTTTCCAGAATTATTGTGGATCCTAGAAGAGAGGCAGGAGATTGCATCCTCTGTGATGCTATTGAGCTTCTGGGTCCTCCAAACACCCTCTGAATCTACTTCTGCCAGTGATGCATGTTCACTGTAAGAACCCTGAGTTATCTGTTTGTCCCTGTCGAGACCCCTGAACTGGTCCATTTGGTCTTAGTCACCTTTGTATCCCTCTGCCTAGAACCCTGTGGGATCTACAGAAGAAGTTTAATATAGATGCTCAATGATGAGAGTGCCCCCATCGGGGGCTCAGTTTCTGTAGCTGTTTAGGAAAGGGACCAATAGGGAGGCGATAATCTGGATGAGTGCAGTGGGGACATCAACCACTCGGCTGGGATGGAGCAGGGCCAGGTACAGCCATCTGCTGCTGCCTTCACAGCCTCCACCCTGGGTTTCCCTGGCTCCAAAGGCCAGGTCATCCCTACCCTCTGTCCTTCCTGGTGGTCTCAACCCCAGTGGGGCATTATTGGAGACATTGTGTTCCACACTCTAGGTATTCATCAGGAAATGCTTTAAAGATACATTTTAATACCATCCCAAGTAATGCAGTGTTATGTTCTTTGTACATCTGCATCACATAAACGAATAACACTCCCTTATCTTAATAATAGTTGAGAATTCAAGTGTCTAGTCCCCAGTCCTCCATGGCTACAGCTTGGCTTGCAGCTTGAGCGGGCCTGAGGCCTCCTCTGGTTTCTCACTGGAAGGATCCCTGGCATGATCCAGCTGTCCACACGGAGTGGCCACTGCCTGGAGATGCTGCTGCCAGTAGGCAGAGTGAGGTCTGCAGGTCATGCATCCCTGCCACCACCAGTTTCGATCACATGTGTTTATTTGCAAGGGACTGAAGCTCACTCAAGCCAGCCTGAGTGAAGAGGAGTCCACGGGCACCAGAGCAAGGTATCTATCTGGAAACCAAGAAAGCAGGGTCTCAGCAGAGCTGCTAGGAGCTGTCTCTACATTTTCCCCCTGTTTTCCCTGTCTCTGGCTCTCTGACTCTAGATGAGGATCCATGATCACTAGGTCCCAAATCCACATGGCCCTATGTGCCCCGTGTCTAGCACAAATTGACCCTGGGTGGAAATTTCCAGGAAGTTGTATTTATCTGTGGCCGGGGGAAGGGCTCAGGGGAGGGTGCCATGTGCTGTGGACCTACACACTGGTTCTGTCTCTTCAGGCAGGATTGAAGATGGGGTAAATGCCCCAGAAGGGGACACCATGGGAGAGAAGTCACCACCCACCCAAATTCTTCTATTGCATGACAGAAGATTACTTTATACTGTGTGGAAATTAATTTGAAGCAGGTTTCCCTTAAAAGGCAGGCCTTCTGGATTTGGACTTGGTTCTGCCCCCTGCTGCTACCTGTCCTGGGTGAGGTGCCTCAGAAGCAAGCTCCCTGTCACAATGATTGATCTCAGGCCAATAAAATGGCCTCGCTGTGCTTAGCTGACATTAATTGAGCACTTACTGTATGCCAGGCACAGTGCAAGTACTTTATCCAAGCAACCTCCTAAAATAAGGGCACAAGAAGTTTCAGTTAAAAGTTCTGGATGGGAAAGTTAGTGTTCAGTATTTGAAGAAGTGAAAATCAGCATGAGACAGCTCTGAGCACTCCTCAGAGTGGCAACAGAGGAAGCTGGAGATAGTAAGTGCAGGTACAGATGTTGGGGGGGCCTGTAACTGCCATTTGGAGAGCTGGGTGGGGTGCAAGGTGTGCTGACCCAGCAATTCCTCCGTGCCTTCAACCCTAAGAGTAACTCTCCACAGCCATCCAAGAAGACATATTCAAAGCTGCTCATTATGCTATAGCCTGTCCCAGGCTTGCATCCCCGGCCCTGCCCTCCTGCCACCCACCTGGGTCCAAGGGCAGCATCTCAGAGTAGGTCTGCTGAGCTTCCTGCAGCTCACTCTTCTCTGCACTCTCACCCACAACTGGAGAATGTGACACTTTGACAGACACTTAAAAACCTGCTTGCCTTCTCAAATTCATCTGGAATAACAAGAAACCTAGAATAGCCAAAACATTACTAAGCAAAAAGACAAAATAGGTGGTTTCACAATACCAGATCTAAAATTATACTGTAGAGCTACAGTAACACAAACAGCATGGTACTGGCATCAAAATAGGAATAAAGACAAATGGAATAGAATAGAAGACTCAGACACAAACCCACAAATCTTTAAATATCTGATATTTGACAAAGGGGGTCAAAATATAACAAGGAGGAGAGACAGCCTATTCAACAAATGGTTCTGGACAAACTGGAAAGCCATGTGCAGAAAGTTGAAATTAGATCCTTCCCTTTCACCTTGCACAAAAATCAAATCAAAATTGATCCAGAACTAGCAGTTAAACCACCTACCATACAACTTCTAGAAGAAAAATTGGGACCAACGCTCCAGCATATGGGAATAGTCAATGACTTTCTCAACAAGACTCCAAATGTGAAAGAATTAAAGTCAAGAATCAATAAATGGGATGCCATTAAACTAAAAAGCTTTTATTCAGCCAAGGAATTGGTAAAAACTGTCAAGAAAGAATCTCCAAAATGGGAAATAATCTGACCTGTGAATCCTCCAACAGAGCACAAATATCCAAATTTACAAAGTACTCAAAAAACTCAATAACAAAAACACAAACAATCCAATCAATAACTGGACTAGAGAACTAAACAGAAACTTCTCAACAGAGGAACTCAAGCAAGTCAATGAATACATGAGAAAGTGTTCTAAATCACTAGGAATCAGAGAAATGCAAATCAAAACTACATTAAGATTTCACCTCACTCCAGTCAGACTGGCAAAGATAAAGAATATAAACAGCAATAGATGCTGGAGGGGTTGCAGGGAGATAGGAACGCTAGCACTCTGTTGGTGGAACTGCAGACTGGGGTAGCCACTCTGGAAAGCAGTGTGGAGACTCCTCAGACCCAGCTATCCCTCTTCTGTGTATTTTCCCACAGGAATTAGAATCAGCACATTACAGCAACACAGCAAAATCAATGTTCATAGCAGCTCAATTTACAATAACTAAATTATGGAACCACCCCTTCACTGGATAAATGGACCCAAAAGCTCTGGTATATGTATACACACACACACACACACACACACACACACACACACACACACAATGGAGTTTTACTCAGCTATTAGAAACAATAATATTTCAGCCTTTGAAGGTAAATGGATGGCAATGGAAGAAATCATGCTGAGCAAAGTTAGCCTAACACAGAGACTCAAGGGTTGAATGTTTTCCCTCTTTTGTGGAGGCTGGAGCTAAACTCAGGCTTGGGTGAAAGGTGGTCAACCTCATATATTAGATCCAGCAAAGGTGTAGCAACACATAATTGAGGGAAACCATAGATTAGTGGGGTAGGAGGAAGAGGCAGGAGGGAGGGAAGATAGAGAGGGATCTAGGGAGACAATCAACAATGTAACATACTCTTTACCCCATCAAGAAGCCAAATAATACTTATGTGATCATTTAATTCTGGAAAATTCATAATGTTATAAATATATATACATATACATATACACATATACATATATATGGATATTTCTAGCTGTTATGGGGGAAATACAGAAGAATCAAGAGCCTGGGGTGTGGGTGACGTGGGGGTGACTCTGGATTAGAGTCAAATGCATAGCATACTGTTACTTTATAAGCATTTATGATTGTACAACAACTCAACACCTTAATAATAATAATTTTAAAAAGCCTGCTCGCCCTACTTGGATTTAGGGCTGGATGCAAAGTGTTTTCTTTGCGTGTTATGTCCCTGGGTCTGGCGGGACTTGGGGCTGGGGGAGGGGAGGACTACTCTGACTGAAGGACTCTTTGGAGAATATGGAGCCACTGGGCTCACACCGTAGGGTTCTTGTCACCCCAGGTCAGGACTGGCTCCCTCCCTCTGGCTTTGGCCTCTGACAAGCTGTGTTTCCTCGTCACCACCTGAGGACCCCGGTTAGTTTGAGCACTGTGCCCTCTAAGGAGAAGGGTTCCACAGGTGGCAGGTGGAGCTGGTGGAGAAGAGCGGCAGCCCCCTGTCCCCTGCCCCCAAGGCTTCCTGCACCTCCCAGCACCAAGGGAGGGAGAGCGGCACACTGCTCCAGCAGCCCCGTCAGCACTAGATGCCCTGGGGTCCTGGCCCACTTGTGAAGGCACACATGGCCTTTCCATCCCCTCCCTCCAAAGTCCACAGCTCTGTTCCCACTGGGCATCATGGGCCTCACCTTGTGACCCCCAGAAGGTGACCTGTGGGTCCTTCTGCAGGGAAGATGCCTCCTATCTGCTATCACCACAGGTCCCTAGGACCCAGGGGTAGGAAAGTAGACCAGAGCAAGGACCAGGCCCCACAGCTCGCGTACTTCCAGCTCCTCCCTCTTTCTCCTTATTAGTACTAAGCCAGCGGGAGAGCGGATGGCACAGGGAGAGGGGCAATTTGTGACTCCCAGGGATGGGGACTGCAGTCTGCTGGGCATCCATGGAGTCCAGGCAGACAGCCACGCTTTTGTTCATTATCTCGTTTCATTACCCATCAGCCCTGAAGTGGAGACACTGAAGGAGAGACTCAGATGAGTGAAAGATCCCCCCAAACCTAACAGCCGGAAGGGGCAGAGATGAGAGGAATTCTAGGTCTTCTTTATGCCAACGGTCATGGTCTTGGTACTCCAGCAGGCTGAGCAAAGGCAGTTTTGAATTTTTTTTCATTAAAAAAAGAGAAAGACTAAGGAGACAATCAACTCTTTATTCCCCTGAGAGTCCAATAATACTTATGCAGTCATTTAATTCTGGAAAATTCACAATCTAAGCATTTCTATAGGAGTGAAATACAGAAGAATCAAGAGACTGGGCTGTGGGTGATGTGGGGGTAATTCTGGTTTAGGAACATATGCCTATCATATTGTTACTCTATGTGCATTTATGATTGCATGATAATGCAACTTCTTAAAAAATTTTTTTAAAAAGGAAGGAAGGAAAGGGAGGTGCAGGGAGAGAGCGAGAGAGAGAGAGAGAGAGAGCGACTGCCTGACGCTCTGTGCAGGAGTGCCTGGTGTTTTACAGGGCTTCATAACTTCCCCTCTCCTGCAGGGACTCTTGGAATGGGCTTGCTCTTCCTGAGCAGGGCGGGGTCATTTTCCTCCTCTAGATCCGCAGAGCTAAGAATAGGCAGGACGATCTGCGTGTTTAATACCTGCGCAGCCCCAGGAGCCACAGCCCTGGAGGCGTCACCTGGGCGAATGGGGGAGACTGGGGAGGAGGGGACAGGGCTGTGGCCTCCGCACCCAGGCAGGGCTGGGGACCACAGAGCTAGCCTCTCAGAGGGGAGGGATGCATGTGTGCGCACCACACAAACCCCACACACTGCATACCACACACTCACCTTACACACCACCTGCACCACACACACACACACACACACACCACACACAACCACTATCATACACACTCACCTTACACACCACCCAAACACACCACACACACAGAACATAAATCCACCAAAACACCACATGAGCCATATACACATGTGCACAGGCCACACACAACACACAACATATACATTACACTTGTCACACACATACACAGAGACCATGCACACACACGAAACACACAACACACATGGACATACATGAATACCTGCATCACACACGGCACACATCAGACTCATATATGCACACTCCACATCCCCACCCATCACATGTGCATACCACACACATCACAATACACACACCACACACAGAACACACATATAGATATGCCTTATACACCATAATACATCACACACATACACATACCATACAAAATGACAGAGACACAAACATGCACGTAAACCACACGTGCACACATGTACAGGCACACAACACATACAGGCATCAGGTACACTCCACATACACACACTTCACAAGCTCACAATTCATGCAAACAGCACATGCATATACACACACCTGCACAAGCACCTGTGCATGAACAGAGATGCTTGCACCACATGCATGTGCATGCATCACATGTGCACACACGCGTGCACACACACACTGCAGCTTGATACCTTCTCCAGCTTGAGCAGAAGCTGGACTCTTGAAACAGCCTTAGCATTGAAGTAAAGAACACTAATTTCCCAGTTAATACCCTTTGTATTAAAAAATAATAATAATAATAACCTAGTCTTTTTTCGGTCCTGATTTGTACATATTGTGCCAGGGATGAAGAAGGGAGAAAGATGGGAGAACGTTGCCCAGGATCCCTGGGTCCCGGCCACGCTGTACCCTCTGCCTCTCTGTGCTGACGCAGATTGGTTCTCTCAAAGCTCCAACCCTTTTCCTAAGTCGCCACATTATTTTCTAGTTGCATCAGCAGGAGAGAGCCCCTAATTTGCTTCACTGCATGAGTGCCCACTGCTGTGTTGTTAGCTGTCTGAAGGTGTCTGCCACCATCACCAACAAGACAGAGAACATTCTCGGGCAGAGGTTCTGCTGTTTTGGAGCATTTCCTAAGGCTTGAAGGAGAGGTTGGCAGGTGTGAGCTTGGAGAGGTTAGGCTAAAGCTGCAGATTAGAAATTTCACCTCCGTGAGACTCCTGGAGAACCCAAGATAGTGGTAGCTGCCCAGAGAAAGGTGAGAGGCCATGCGGTGGACTGAGCCTGGCTCCCAGAGCCTCCAGGCTGTCAATCTTGCTTAATTGGACTTCTGCAAACCTGTCAACAAAGATTGAGTGCCATTGCTGAGGATATGTCTGAAGCTCAGAGGTCGGAATTCCCCAAAGAGCCAGGTATGGTGGCACACACCTGTAGTCCTAGCCTCTTGGACAGCTGAGGCAGGAGGATTGCAAGTTTGAGCTTGGCTTCAGCAACTTAGCAATACCCTGTCTCAAAATAAAAAGAACAAATAAAATAAAATGAACTGGTGATGTGGCTCAGTGGTAAAGCACCCCGGACTCAATTCCTGCTACAAAAAAAAAAAAAAGATACATATATACACACACATATCCCTGAGAATACTCCTATCCAGGTCCCGCTGTTCGTTAATGCATAATGATGGGTATTTTCATTCATTTAATCATTCATTCAGCATTCTTACATTTTTAGAAGATCATTTTGTATCCGGCTAGATACCAAAGATACAAATATGACTAGCAAGTCCCTGCTGTTTTAGGGCCACAGTTCAATAGGAGATATCCTGATATTGGTCGTGCTGATAAGAGTTTTACTGGCCACCAGCACATTATTCTGCGTGATTCTCACAAGAGCCTTCAGAGGTAATTCCCGTGAGGAGCCCATTTCATAGTGAGGACATTGAGGCTCAGGAAGCAGGCCAAGGTCCCTTGGCTAATAAGGGCCAAGCTAGATTCAAACTAACCTCTCTGCCCAGATCTGAACTCCCGACTGCCATGTGTCCCTGCATTTCTCCAAGAGGTAATTTGTCAAAACACATGATGAGTACGGTGCAGTATAATCTGAGAGGCCCAAGAGGTAGGCAGATGAGTCGTGGAGGCCCAGAGAGAGTGAGCACCTCCTGCAAAATTCCCCAGCTAGGGAGGGAGCAGGCATTGGTCCAGGGCCCTGGCTGCACCTTCCAAAGCAAAGGTCAGACCCCTGTGCCCTCAGGCTGGTGGGGGACTGCAGAGCTTCCTGGGACATGATGTGCTTCCAGGGTGAGGACAGAGAGGCAGCCAGGAGGGAAATGTCCCCGTCAAGGGACGATGGAAATGTGGGGTTTTGGGCACAGGAAATCCTCTTGGGCTCTTTGAAAATCTGGGTCAGCTCCTGATGCCAACTGCCCTCTTGCCTGGAGTTTTCTACCTGGAAACGCATTTCACGCCTCACAGATGACATTACCACACCCCCCAGGGGACTGAGTGGTCTGAGAATGCAGCCCAAAGTTAATGACTAAAATTATGCCCAATCTCAGGGAAGCAGGAATCAGGGACAATGTCCTGGACCCGATGCCGCCTCCTTCCCTGGGGGCTGGAGTTCTGAGACATAACCACTTTAACACAGTGCCAGGGAGCTCTGCAGGCCAAGAAAGGGCTGCACTTCACTAGGCAGAGGTGGGCAGCACCGGGCTGCCGCGGTGGGGCAGCTCGGCTCAGGGTTCTGGTTGCTGCAGGTCTCCGAAGAGGCACCCTGCAAGGAACATGAATGAGCCCAAATCCAGCTCCCAGCTCACTGTGACCTTGGGCATGTCCTTTCCTCTCACTGGCTCTTCCTCTCCCCTCTTGGGTCCCAGGAAGGTGTTAGAGCTCTGCAGACTAAGCAAGCCAATTAGAGCTCCTGACACCCGTGTGTAGGTCTCAGGCCTCACATGTGTCCCTGTCCAGCTCTGCAGAGAGAGACACCTTACCTGCCTGTGTGTTTACACGCATAGTGCCCTCCCTGTCTGTGGGGGTTGGTCCAGGACCCCCATGAATCCCACGTTCTCCAGTGGCTCAGGCCCCTAACACAGCCTCTCCCTGAACAGCCTCTGTGCAGATAGCTGTCATCATGTCCTGATGAGGGAATAATGACAGGACACTTTGACCATCTGCAGCACAGGTGCAAAGTTTTCAAATCCTTCCTTTCTGTCAGTGGTAGGCTGCATCTCACACAGAGAACCCACATTTGTTTATGTTATACATACACAGAGAGAGCCAGGGATCATTTTCGGGAGCTGGCTCGAAGACTCGTGAAGCTGATAAGTCTGAACTTGGGAAAGCAAGCGGCAGGCGGGAAGCTCAGGCAGGGGCTGGTGCTGCAGTCCTGAGGCAGGATTTCCTCGCTGGGAACTTCCATTTTTTTGCCCTTCAGGCCTTCAGCTGATTGGAGGAGGCAGAGCCATATCCTGGAGGATCATCTCCTTTACTTAAAGTCCACAGGTTGTGGATTTCACATCTGCCAAACACCTCCACTGCAGGTGTTGTTTAGTCAAATACACCTGAATGGTATTTGACTTAATAACTGAGTCTTGCAGCCCAGCCAAGCTGACACCTAGACTAACCATCACCCCAGGTGATCTGTGAGGTCCCTGGCAGCTAAGAAATGTCAGGATGTGTCGACCCAGCAACAGACAGGATGGCAGAGGAGACCCTGGAGTGGCTCCATGCAGCGAAGCCTCCTTCCTTCCGTTCTCTGGCTCAGATCCTGCTCTGCAGTGGACAGCCAGGCTCCCCACCCCAGCTCTGCTCTGAGGACTGAAATTCAGTCTCCTCAGTTGGCAAAGAGGGGCAAATGGAACCCACCTCAGTGGTCAGGGAGGATTGAAAGTGGTACCGGGGAACTGCTTAGCAGATAATCACACCTTGGAAGTGCTCAGTAACCCGCCACAGCATCGTAATGCAGCTCAGTTCCTCTCCACCCATTATCTCTTGAACCCCCTTCAGCCAGGGTCCCACCCCAACCTCATCCAAGCTGCTGGGTCAAGGGCATCTGCTGTAACCCACCAGCAGCATCACCCCAGTCCCTCGCCTTCCCTGCTCTGGTGAGCCAGGTCCCACATGGGCACCATGCTCCTGCTGCTTCCCAGACTGCCCCCACCCTGCTCCCTCAGTGAGCTCCTCCTCGTCACTCCCACCCGTGTTCCTCCGTCTTACCTGGCTTGCTTTCCACTGCTGTATGCAACTGTGTTGTCTGGCAGAGCCTCCTTGAAGCTGGAGGGCAGGGAGCAGGCTGTTCTGTGCCCCACTCTGTCCCCAGTATGTCCCCAGAGCATCTTCCACTTAGACATTCGTCACCTAATGAGCAGTCGCTGTGGACCAGGGTGATGGGGACAGTGACCATGGGATGAAGTGCGTGCAAACCCACAGATGCGGTCCAACGACACCCACTTTGGACAGGACGAGGATGCGGGTGATGACACACACGTGACTTGATCAACCTGAGGACCCCAGGACCCCGGCTTAGCGCAACCCTCGAGCCCTGATCCATCCGAGAGATTCGGAGCACGTTCAGCCCAAGAACAAAGGGAGGCCAAACACTGCCCCTGCGGCTCCCAGCCACGGAGTCTCCGAGGGAAACTGGCCCGGAAAACAAGCAGTGGAAGAGCCTTTGACCAGCTGGGACCCGTGAAGAGGGCGGAGCACCCAGCACCCTCCACCCCGTTCCCATGAACCTTTGAGCCAAGCTGGCTTGGTAGGCTTGGGCCGCAGTGGCCTGCTTGGCTCTCACCCCGTTCCTGACAACCTGTGTGGACCTCCCCCTTGCCCCTCGACCTGCACCAGCCCTGTCCCCACTTCCTCGGTGTACTCCGCCCTCAGCTTCCGAAGACACCGTCCCAGCCCCTGACTGTTACGTTTGTTTTCGTTGTGGTTCATCTGCTTAGAGACTGTCATTATTTTAACTAGAGCGAGCTGGTAATTCTGGACCCTGCTGTTACAGTGCGCATCACGGCCCCCACACTGTATTGAGCTGCTGCACTTCTCATCTTTATGCCCGGGAAGTGGGTGGACTGGCTCATCCATCACCCTCGGTGTCGGAGTTAGGTGTGTGCTGGGCCCACCTCACCTCCAGGGAGCTCACCGCCCGTCTTCATGGTTTTATGCTCACGCTTACTCAATTATTGCTCTCCGGTGTCTGAGGTTCATCCAGATCTCCCGTTTCAGTAATGATCTTCGGGTTAATACCTTTCTTAGTCCACTTTCTGCTGCTATAGCTAAATATCACAAGCTGGGCAACTCTTCCCCCAGCTCTGGAGATGCCCCCAGCATCCTGTCCACCCCTCCCAAAGAAAAGAGAGACGAGGACTCAGTGAAGGGGTTTAGGCATTTTATTACTCATGCATGGCGGTGGCGGCAGGTTGCGGTGTCACAGAGGGTCCCTCGGCTCCTGCAAACGGTGGAACACGTGGGATGGATGGCAAGCCCACTGCCCTGCTGCAGTTCTTCAGAGGCTTTATGACCACATTTCCCTCTGCGTGCAGGGTCACCCTACCTTAATCCTCACATGAAGTTTAGAGAGAGAGAGAAGGAAGTGGCCAGCTTCCCCCCTCCATTTCCTTTGTTACCACCTATTTTTAGAGTCCTTCTTATCGTACCATAAGCTTTCCCAGGCAGTCATAAATATTTAACCCAAGAATAATTCATGAAGAATAGGGGTTTATTTAACTCGTGATTGTGGAGGTTGGGAAACCCAAGTTGGAGGGCTACATCTGAGTGCAATTAACAGGAGTTTGGGGACTTGGTTTCCAACACACGAGCTTTTGGGAGCACTTCAGACTACATCAGCATCTCTGGGCACGAGAGCTTCCCCAGTTTGGGATCTCCTGGACCGTGCAAGGACGCCTCTGCACTGCCGGGTGCTGTTTGCAGTTGGCAGGGCCCGCCCTCTCCCCCTCTCTGCAGCATCACCACGTTCCCCAGGATCCTCTGGCAATCGGGTCCTGTTTCATCAGAATGTGAGGCTTTTCTTTAAGCTATGGAAGGAAAAAGAGAAGAGGCCATTATTATTTGTGGAGTCTGGGAGCAGGCAGCTGGGATAGTCAGTTCCGAATGCCTTTGGTCTCGGCTGTCCACTGGAGTCTTTCTGCTCCAGGGCTGTGGCGGCTGGAATGCCCATGATGCTCACTGCAGCACCTGAACCTTCTTATCCCCAGGATGGACACCAGGGTCCCTGTTCCCCTGGCCACTGATGGCTCACAGCTGCTCTCCTTCCTAGGCCTTGCTCTCCCCGCAGGAGATGACCTCCCCAGAGGTCTCACCCTCTCTAGGGTGGCCTGGGGTCGTGAGTGGATACAAAGGCTCAGCTCTCCTACTCTGGTTCAGGAGAGCACAGAAGGACCATCCCAGCTTCAGGGCTCCCCACAGGAGGGACAGGCTTCAAGTGAGCCCAGTGCTCCTCAGCTTCTCCCTCCACCTAATCCTCCTCCTCCTAACAAGAGTGTCTCCCACGCACTCGCCAATAAACCTCTGCACGCAACCATTCTTGGAGTCCACTGAATCCGATCTAGACACTGATCACTGCTGCCAGAGCCCTTACAAAAGTCACATGAGGAGATGACTTCAGGGCTGGTGTATTGTGGCCGTTGGCACCAATTATCTTGCCTGCAAGAGAAAACGGGACTGGCAGTGGGGTTCTGCCATAGCAACAAACCTCAAATATGTGACACTTTCTTCGCGGCAGGGTGATAGGCATGGAGGAAAAGTGGAACTGAGGACGGAACTGTGTTGGTTCATGCTGTCACGCAAGAGCAGCACGTGGTGGAACTGTTGCCCACAGTCCTTTGGGAGGCAGCCCACACGCTTGCTGGATCACAGTGCCAGGGCAGGGCTTGGAAGACATGGGCATTGCTGCTGGCTGCATCTGGTAGAATACCAGAAGAAGAGATGAGCTCAGAGCCACAAAGGAGGAAGGAGTGGAGGTGGGCTGAGTGCAAAAATGTGGAGACGGGTATGGATGAAAAAATGAACTGCTGCTAGACCCCAAGCAGGAATACATGGGATCAAAAGGTTTTAGGACCAACGGTCCAGCGGAACTTCCCTCTGAAGGCCCAATTCATGGCAAGGGTGCGTGTTTCCCACCTACTGCTCCAGATGACCTCAGCAGAGCCTCTTCTAGTGTAGGTAAGACAGAGGGCAAAGCAGAAAGAAACAGGCAGATGGGGAACTAGCTTCAAAACAAGTTTGGCATGTGGGTTGTTACCGATGCGTGCGCATGCCTGGGAGCAAACAGGTCAGCAATGTGCAACGCAGGTGAGGAGGATCAGAGCACCCAGGAAACCAAGCTGAACGTGTCCTCACGGCTCAAGTCGAGACACATCCTTGCACCAAACTTCCAGAACAGCATGCGTGCCAAGGAGTCGAGCAGACCCCAGGAAGGGCTTATTTCCTAATGCTCAACTCACACGCTAAAAAGGAAAGAATATTCTGGAGGACAGAGCCAGGGCTGGTGGAGGACAGAGAACAAAGGAGCAACTGCAGAGAGCACAGCCGGCGCCGAGCCATGGCCCTATCTGCACACTGGGATTTCACCGCCCTCATGGCAGGGCCCTTGCCCACCTCTACCCTTCCCCTCCCCAGTGGGCCCTTACCCAAGTCGTATTACAGCAGTTCCATGATTACACATGGGGATAGGGCCAGCAGGTGACTTTCGTGTCAATTCATCTGTCCTTGAACCAAGAGGAGACACATCTGAACTTGATGGGAAGATGGCTAAGTGTCACCTGGAGATCAGAGCCTGAAGCAGATGCTGTGGCTGGGAGAGCAGAGGCTGGGTGGGTGCTGTGTGAGGCAGAGAGAGGGAAGGACCAGCTGGTGATGAGGGGGACCCTTGATAGAGATGGTGCTCCCCAAGGATTCCTTATGCACCCCTACGCTTCCCAACCTCCCTTGTAGTCATGTTGGGGACATGTGACTAGTTCTGGCCAAGGTCCTGTGACTATAAGTGACATTTGTTCTCTCTTGAAGAGGCATTATGCACCAAACAACATAGTTGCAAGATAGAGAAGGGCTCCCTGAGTGTACTGAACTTCACACAAGGAGAAGGTCTCATTGCATTAAGTCATTCCTTGGTGGGTTTGTTTCTGCAGCATACCCTAGCCCGTCCTGACTAAGATTTCTACTATGCTACTATTGGGTGACAAAGTAACACGATTAGGCATCTGGTATCTTCTTCCTTTTCTGTCTCTGGTTCTTCATTTAGTTCAGTAAGGCAGACTATTTTTTGCTTATTTTATTTTTCTAGTATCTATAAATAAATGAATACATAAATTCATTTACAAATATCATTGTAGAGGAAACCCAGGGCAGTGTTTGCTATATTCCCACTCCCACCCTGGGCTGCAATCAAGCTGGAGGCACTTGGGGGGCCAGGCTTTGACTGTGCTACTTCCTGTCTAGAATGCCCTCCCTAACAGCCTATGCCCGAGATCTCACCTGACCACACCTGTCCATTTGTCCAAAATGGGGGCTCTCAGCTCCTGGACCAAACCTCCTCCCTCCTCCTAGGTGAGGCCATGGAGCCTCCTGTACTCCTGCCTCATTGCAGGAAGGGCCTGTAGTCTGGGATGGTGGCTTTTATGTGCCAATTGGATTGGGATGTCCACATAGCTGGCAAGACATTATTTCTGGGTGTTTGTGAGAGAGATTCTGGAGGAGACGGGCGTTTGAATCAGCAGACTGGGAAAGAAGACCCGCCCTCCCCGGTGTGGGCAGGCCTTATCCAATCCAAGGGCAGAGCAAAGACAAGTTCTCTCTCCCTGCTTCGGGACCTCCACCTCCTCCTGCCAGTGGGTGCTGGAGATGCTGGTTCTCAGGCCTTCTGCCTCCAAGATCTTACCAAGACTTTGGACTCAGACTGAAGTACACCACTGGCCCTCCTGGGCCTCCAGCCTCCATAATCACAGAGCCAGTTGCCATAATGGGTCCCCATTGCATATCTATATATGCCTCTTTGGTTCTGTTCCTCCGGAGAACCCTAAGTCACCACCTGCCTTCCCTTCCCTTCTCAGCTGTGAGGTCTGAGCCAAGTTCTGTGTTCCGAGTCTCCTGGTCCCCTGCACTTTCACATCTCATTTTTGTCTGTGTGACCTTGGCTTTGGGAGGAGAAGCTGGTCCCCAGGAGTGGGAGCCAACCCTCCAGCTGCATCTCCCTGCTCCCAGGATTTGAGACTGGTTCTTGAGAGTAAGTGATCCCAGGAAGAAATTTGGAGACAAAGTGTTAGAACCAAAACCAGAGGATTTCCTGGCAGAGCCCTCTCTTCGGATCTCTTGGAGGACAGCAGCTCTGTAGGATCCGGTGTTGGGATGCGGTGTATGGGCTAGATTCATGCTGCAATTGCCGCCTGATGCTCTGCTCAGACATTCCATGAACTCTCTAGAAGTTCTGGGCTCTCAGCATAAGGGATCCAAAGAGAGGGGCTTGGGCACTACTAGGAGGGAAGTTATCCTTGTGGGAGCCTCAATAACGAGGGGAAGGCCACTAGGACCCAAGCTGGTGCCAGGTGGACCGTCACCCCTCCACAACACAGTGTGTTTCAATAAGGAAACTAGCACCCAAAGGCCCTTTCCAAGAGCCATATGAAAACAGGGCCCAGACGTACGCCAAGCAACGGCCCCGCACGTGAAGGTGAAGGCTCCAGTGTTCCTCCTTTGCAGCCCACGGGCAGGGCAGGAAGTCACAGAAAACAGCGGCTGTGCACTGTACTCCTACAGTGTGCCAGGGACTTCATAAATGAATCTCAAATCATCCCAGCTGCTCTTCAAGGTCAAGTTCAGAGAGGTTAAGTGACTGGCCCAAGGTCCACAGTAAATAGCAGACCTAGGATTTGAAAGCCAGTACTGTTTCTGCTTCCAGTTTAATTCTGTACCTGCTGTTCTGCAACTTCCCTGATAGAAATCCTTTCTGCACCCTCCTGTGTTTCCTAAGCATTCAGACAACATGGATCCCCTGCCTGCGTACACCAGGCGCCTGCCAGCTATCGGGAGTCAGAGACGACTAAGCTAGCATTGCGACAGGCAAGAAGGCCACCTCCCAGAATCTGCACCATCCTGTTTCCTGCTTTCCTTGTCGTCCGACCTTCCCCAGCCTCTTCTCCGACCCCAGGACCTCAAGGTGCCCACCATCCTCCCGAACAGACCTCACCCACCACCAGTGACACTGGTCAAGGCCCTGCCTCTCAGCAGGCCACACGCTGGGTTCTTTCTTCCCAGGAGCTCTGTGGAAAACCTACTCAGCCACTCACCCAGCACACGCTTAGGTCGTACTAGTGGTGCCCTGGGGTGAAACGACCTACAGGAGGTGGTGCTGCCTTCCAGAGGCACAGGTTTGGGGGAGTGGATACATAGGCGCCTCAGAGTGTGAGGGGTGAGACGGCGGGAGGCTGGGCATGGAGAGGGTGTAAAGCAGGGTCCGGTGGGTGTGTTCTGAGCGCAGGTGACTCCAGAGAGGAAAAGGGGAGGTGACAGTGCATTAAACCTGAAGCATGCGCAGCGGGGCCTGGGTTTGCAGGGGAAGAGCTGGGTGGGTAGGAAGCAGCACCCTGGAGATCCCAGTGGCGGGATTCATCCTTGGTCTGCCCCAAGATCCAGGCAGCAGGGGTGGCCTGGTCCTGAGTGCCACAGTAGTGAGATGGTAGGCCCGTTGGCTGACGTGGCTCTGACACTCTCGTCCTGCATGTAAAAAGGCTGAAACCTGACTTAGAATTTAAAACTCAGCCAATCAGAGGCCCCCAAGGGGACTGAGGTTATCTCTACCTTCGTATAAATGTAGGCCAGAAAAGGAAGTAGTCCAAATGTCCCTAAGAGAACAATTCCTTTGCTCTGCATCCTTGGACAAGCTGTAAAACCCCTGCTCCTTGTGCCCCTCTGCTGGAGCCTGAGCCATTTGTGATTTCCCCACACATGAATCTCTGTGCACTTTTAGAATAGTGCATGTTTTATGAGGGTGTGAGTGTGTGTGTGTGTGATTGGGAGAAGGAATGCACAGGGGGTTGTGTCAGTCAGGGGCCAGGTTCTGCCATGCTAGAGGGAGACTAGACTTTGCCACTGTGCCCCAGAATCCCTAGGGGTCTGCTAGGGGGAGATCACCAGGCCCCAGCTGCTTCAGTGGGGCTGGGCAGGCAGCCAGCTGATGCCCACGCAGGTGGGAATGCAGAACCTCGTCCCAACCCTGCCCTGGCTAACAAAGACAAAAGCCACTCACACTTGGGGGAATTCACACCATCATCCCCAAAAGTCAGGACTCAGCCCCAGCAAATATAAGGCGCTCAACCTATGTCACACCCTGGCTCACAGGTGAGGGTCCGATGGGAAAGAGTTCCCCTGCCACTCAGCCCTTCTGCCAGCAGCAGAGCTGGGGGTGGGGGAGAAGCAGGGCTCTTTCCCTGCTCCACACTGCCACAGTCTGGTCAGAGAGCCACAAAATTGATACCTGGGCTCTCAGCTGGACTGATATGACAAGGTCAGCAGATGGAGCCCCTGTCTGACTTTTCAACAAGATAAAGTGCTCTTGGGAGCCAGTGGGATGAATCTGTAGCTAGAGTCACCCAGCGCAGGAGCTGTGACTCTAAAGAGCTGGGGCTGGTGAGGTCCTTCCTCCACGCCCAAAGGAGCTACTCAGTCATCTCTAAAAACATTGCAACATTGAAGGTCAATGAAGGCCACTCTGATGGCACCAATGGTCAGACTGAATCTGTGGCTTATAGAAATACTTTGGCACCTCTGTCCCAGCCCTTCCAGCAATGGAAGATCACCATTTCTCAGGGCAGACTATTTAGCTCAAGAGTGGAGTTCAAGCTGCTTCTCCAGGTGCTATAGACACAGCTCTCCACAGCAGACCTCCCTGGGCTGCGGTGGGGAGCAGCCAGGAGCCGGGGAGAGTCTAGCTCTCAACGGCAGAGTTCACCTTGTTCAGAGAAGCAAACCATTGGGGGTGAGGGAGCGGGCGGGGAACGTCACCCACAAGCAGAGGCTATTTATTATACACCAGAGCCCCCTGCTGGTTATGTAGACATCTTGCTGAGCTGCAGAAAGGCCAAGCTGGAACATTGCCCCTTTAAGACTCTTCTACTTGTGAAGTCGGATCACACACCTTCAAATCCAGGGACAGCAGAGTGCTGATCTGATAAGGAGAGCTAGGTGTCAGTGTGTGGAGGGACCTCATTAGAATCCTGCTTCACACAGTGCGCAGAGAGGAATTCCAGATGAACTGAAAGGTATGTACGGAAATACAGAATGCAAATAGAACAGAAGAAAAATAAAAATGGGCGCATTCATTGCAATTTGGCTTAGAGAAGGAAATGCTTTATAAACAGGATACCAAAGTAAAAGTTCACAAAGGAAAATATGGGTCAATTTGACAATGGGAAATGTGTTCATTTCTTAATGGCAGTTTTTTGTTTTGTTTTGTTTTGTTTTTTTCTTATTTGGTACCGGGGATTGAATACAGGGGCACTTAACCACTGAGCAACATCCTCAGCCTGTTTATTATTATTATTATTATTATATTATTATTATTATTATTATTATTATTATTATTATTATTATTATCACTTTTTGAGACAGGGCCTCCCTAAGCTGCTGAGGCTGGCTTTGAGCTTGCAATCCTCCTACCTCAGCCTCCCAAAACCATGGAATCGCAGGCGTGCGCCACCATGTCCAGCTGCAGTTATTTTAATCTGAAGCAGTCACTGGATGGAGACTGTGTGCTAGGGGTCTATTGGGGCAAGACTCAGAATGACCCCTGTTAGGGAGAAAGCCACTGGATGGGCACGGGTGGAGGGGAGTCCCAGAATGCAATGCGCTTGCAACCGGCCCCAGGAGGCCCCCTCCAGCTGTCCAGACTCAAGGTCAAGGGCGTGGACCTTCGGGTCCCCAAGAGGTCTAGTCACAGACGTGAGATGCCTTCGGGAGGTGACTTTTGTTTGTCAATGACAAATCCCTGGGAGGGACTCTGCAACCCTCCCAGTGACATACGGGGGGTGGGTGGGAATCACATGGCACCCACCACATCCACTACACTAGTGTCTGACTGGACCCCGTCAGTCCATCCTACCCTTACCACACGTAGAACTGATGTTTCTAAATCTTGGCCAACATCATGGGTAAACGTTTGCAGATCATCTTAGATTTCCCTCCGTAGTTTGTGACTTATGTAGTGAAATTCTTCACTCCTTTTTCTATTAGCTATGGCTGCTCTGTAAAGCAGGATCCTGAATGAAAGCTCACTAAGGTTTGAATAGAGTTGCACCCCCCCACTCCATTGTGAGGTATCAAGAGGGTAGAAATTCAATCCAACTGTGGTATCTGGAGGTGGGGCCTTTAGAAGGTGGTTAGGGTGAGGTAAGATCACCAGGGCGGAGCCCCCATGATTGCATACTCTATAAGAACAAGGAAAGACCAGAAGAGACGCAGAGACCCCAACCACAGTGTCCCTGGAGTTTTTGATGATCGTCCTCACCCAACACCTATGAGACAACAGGGTGTGAGCTGTGTCCTTCAAATTGTGCAATGTATGACAAGGTACATTGCAACAAATGTTTGTAAATGAACAAATGAATAGATCTGGAAAGTGCTTTGTAATTTATAAAATGTTTTCAAAGAATAGGTCCCTGGTCCCCCCCCCTTTTTTATTAAGGGGTTGAGTTGTTGTACAAACAGAAATGCATATAAAGTAACAATATGATATGCATTTGAACCTAATCCAGAATCACCCC
>PVKS010028043.1:0-26886 GCA_004027875.1 Aplodontia rufa | reverse complement strand
AGCCAGCCCCTGCCTCCAGCAGCCAGTTACTGCAACTACCAGCAGCACCCCAACTGGAGTGAGTGTGACTTGTCCCCCTCAAGCACCTCAGGAGCAGGGTCAGCCCAGCCCCGCAACCACCTGTCCTGAGACACTCGTGGGCACCTGTCCCCACTGCCTTCTTCTTCTTTCTTCCTTCTCCTTATCCTTCTCCTTCTCCTTCTCCTTCTCCTTCTTCTTCTTTTTTTTTGTACCAGGGATTGAACCCAGGGGTGCTTAACCACTGAGCCACATCCCCAGCCCTTTTTATTTTTATTTTGAGATAGGGTCTAAGTTGCTTAGGGCCTCACAAAGTGGCTAAAACTGGCCAGATTTGCAATCCTCCTGCCTCAGCCTCCAGAGCCACTGGGATTATTGGCCTGCACTACCCACACTGCCTTTGGCTTAAGTATTAGATGCTAACTAGAGTTTTGTTTCTGTTGTTAATCCTGACTTAAATCACACTTTCCAATTAAGGACCATATGGGAGGAGAAATAATTAAATAATTAACGCGAGGCCGTGGGGGCTGTATGGGTAACCAAAGCGCCCCATGGCCCCAATGTTTATGCTGCTTTCTACCATGTCCCCTAGTGTACTGTTACTACCAACTGTACCAGGCCTTTGTCCAGGAAGAGTTGGGCTGCCAGTCAGTCTGTAGAGATACCTGCAGGTGAGTGGACCTACCTGGATGGTGGGATACACAGGTGTGTGCTGGACCAGGCCACCCACACTCACTCTGTCCTTTCCTCCCTTAAGCTTTAAGGAATGGGAGCTGACCACCAGCCTGGCCCAGTGGCCTTCCGAGGTTTCGGAGGTAAATTCTACTGCCCACTCTTTCCCCCTGATCCCCCAGCTGGGAGCCTCGCTGATATCCTTGCCTGTCCTCTGGCCTGGGGCAGAGGGGCGACTCAGGGGGAGGAGATGTCTTGCTGAGGCCAGGGAAAGAAGGGCGGCTGACGAGGGAGGGCAGAGGGGTGTCCCCAGGCCCACACGTTCCTTCTCCATCACAGAAATGGTTGCTGACAATCCTCAACTGGGACCAAAGCCAACAAATAAACAAAAAGCTCAACAAGTAAGTTGACCTCCACCCAGTCCCCTCTGCTCTCTGCCAAGGGCTCCAGCCTCTGCTTTACTTTCTCATTGCCAAACCCCCTCCTGTTCATTCATTCAGTTGCTTACTCAGCACACATTTATTAAGCTCATACTGCCAACCAGGTCCTGCTTCAACTCTCGTTTGACCACGACCCACGGTATGAAATGCTTTTTATATTGTGGCCCGTTGAGTATATAGCTGAAATGAAGGCCACAACAGTATTTCCTTAGGCTGTACAAAGCACTTGGGCTGATTTTCAGATGATGCGCAGCAGTATGATTGGCCAAGGCAACTGTTTACATTCCTCTTTCAGTATCTTCAGGGGATTAGCCAGGACTGTCCCAAGGACACCAAAATCCTGGGATCCTCACGTCCTTTATGTAAAATAACCTGGTATTTGTACATAACCTGCCACATCCTCCTATACATTTAAGTCTTCTCTAGATGACTTATAATGCCTAATACAATGTGAGTGCTATGTGAATAGTTGTTAGGCTGTATTGTTTAGAAAATAACGACAAGAAAATAGTCTAAGCATGTTCAATCCAAATGCAATATCCTTTCTGAAAAATTTCCATCCATCGCTGATTGAATACTTGAATTCAGAACTCAGATTCAAAGGAAGGGCCAAGTGCATTTCTGTCCCAATTGGTCACAGTGCACTAATCTGATGCTTTATTGCTTATGCCCTCTTGGTTGGTAAATATTTTGACTATTCTTTTGAATGCATTCTCATATTTCCTATGCTCTTTAGTTTGTAAAAGATATTGGTCATAGCCCAATAAATTCATTTCATGGCTTACTGATACGTCCCAACCCACTTGGAAAAACACTCCTCCAAACCTTGTACCTCCTAACTTTTTCCACAGAGAAATTAATTTCTGAGGGAGGTTTAAGAAAAACCAGCCAGGTCAGAGTTCAGGGAGCTCAACAGGTGTAGGAAAAGGTGGGAGAGAGGCAACCACATCTGTCACTCAGGCATGTGATCACACATTCTGTGTGTCATCACTGTGTCCCAGTGTTTGCTCCACTGGCCTCCAACAATCTGGCCTCCAACACTGATTGAGGCTCACTAGGCACCAGGCGCTAGGAACACCCAGATGACCTGTCAATCATGGTTTCTGCCACTAAGGGGGATTCACTCTAGTGATAGATTTACACCAAGCATTTGCAAACCATTAAAGTATTGCAAATCAATGACCCCCCTAGGCCAAATCTAGCCCCATACAAGTAACCCATTATTTCTAGCTTTCTCTGAAAGATCGAAAATTCATTTTTTTTTAAAGATCGAAAATTCTGACAACAGTGAACCTCTGTTCTTGCATAGCATCATATCGCTAAGCAATGAGCACGAACCTTCCAGTTTACCATGGTCTCATCAGGGGACAACTTAGAGCAGCCGTTAAGAGCAGGAGCTTGAAGTGAGATCTGTCCAGGTTTGAATACTGGCATAGACAATGATTTGATGTGCAGCCTTGGGCAAGTTACTTGATCTGAACCTCAGTTTCCACATCTGTAAAATTGGGGGGGATGATTAACACATCCTCTCTCAGAAACATGGTGAGAATTAAGTGAGTTAACTCACATAAAGTTCCTACAACAGTGCTTGACAACACAGGAAGGCCTAACAAATGCTGTCGCCTCTGATGGTGGTTACTACTATTCCCTTCTTCCCCGACCTACCTCATTCATTTACATTACCTTCTGTCTCCTCTTTGTATTTGAGATCGCAACCAATTACTAATTTTGAAGTTTAATGGAGAATAGGGTGCTATGGGAGTATGGTTGGGTGGACCAACTTAGTCTGGAGGTTGGGAAACTGTTTTTGGGTGGATGAATGACCTGAGAGTCAGATGCGAGCTGGAGGTACATTCTGGGGTTCTCAGAGCCTGGGCCATGCTGAGGGCCTGGGCAGAAGGAGCTGGCCATCTGGAAGAATGCCAAGGCTTCTGACCCACCCGGGCCCTACCTGTTGGAATTTCTACAGGACTGACTTGGCCAGACTCTTGATATTCTACAAAGACCTGAACCAGAAATCCATCATGGAGAGTCCAGCCAACAGTGTGAGTGGTGTCCCGGGACCCATCCTGGGTCTTCAAATGTCCCTATCTTCCTGGCCTTGGGGAGCAGAGTCAGCTAATGAGAATCCCACCTGAACTACTGGGTCACTAGAAGTCAGCCAGGCCTCCCAGCAATACAAACAGAGGGAGAAGGAACAGGAGTCTGTTCTGCTTCTTCCTCTGAGCTTGCTCAGGGCCCTTGGAATGTGACCTTGGGAAGCTACTTCCCAATGCCTGAGACAGGAGGACACTCCAGTCCTGGAGCAGAGTCCCTGTGTGAGGTCACCTAGGGGGAGGGTCCCTCTTGATGTTATGGCGTGGCCTCCCTTGCAGATCGAGATGCTTCTGTCCAACTTTGGTGGCCAGCTGGGCCTGTGGATGAGCTGCTCTGTTGTCTGCGTCATCGAGATCATCGAGGTGTTCTTCATTGACTCCTTCTCCATTATTGCCCGCCATCAGTGGCAGAAAGCCAAGGAATGGTGGGCCCAGAAGCAGGCACCCTCCTGCCCTGAAGCTCCCCACAGCCAGCAGGGCCAGGACAATCCAGCCCTCGATATAGACGATGACCTGCCCACGTTCACCTCCGCGTTACGTCTGCCTCCAGCGCCAAGGGCCCAGGTGCCTGGCACACCACCTCCCAGATACAACACCTTGCGCTTGGACAGGGCCTTCTCCAACCAGCTCACAGACACCCAGGTGCCTGATGAGCCCTGAGGAGGGGTGGGAAGCACGAGCTGGTTAGGACCGTCAGCTGTGGTCTGAGGACTTAGTTCTTGTCTCCCAGACACAGAGGGAACCCCCATCCCCACTCTGGGCTTCTGAGACACTGACTAAAAGCCTGCCACAAACAATAGGGCCTGGTCACATGCAGGAGCTCCAGCTGGACCCTGCCCAGCAATACAACAGCCAGGTTGAGCTAGATCCTGCACATGGCGCCCATGAGACTGAGGGCCAAGGAAACCATGCTGGCCTGGGTGAAGGCCAGAAGCAAGCTCTTCACTGGGTCTTGAGAGAGAAGGATGCCTTCAAAGCCCCAAGCCCAGGGCCTCGTCCACTGCCTTGGCCTGGGCTGGGGTCTGAGGATGTACCTTAGGTAGCAAGGCTGGACGGCTACAGCCTGATAACCAAAGATAGGAGGAAGCACCAGACCCAGAGCTGGATTGCTGGTGAACACCCTGTCCTCGGTCACCAACACTGGGGCAAGGTGTCCTCTGTGCCTCAGGGCAGAGAGAGCTGGCCCAGCCCCAGGAGTGCGTGTAGAGTGAGGTGCAGTGGGAAGAGGTAGAGGGGCACGGCAGGGTGGTCTACTCTGGGGGCGGGGCTGGGGCCATGCTCTGGGGAGCTAAGGCAGTTCCCTGGGCTCTCCCCCAGCAGAAAAAGACCAATTAAAAGGCGTAGCTGGACACTACTGTCCAATGGTGTCCTGACCCTTCTTCAGCTGCTCTTCCTTTTGACCAGCTCAGTACGACCCCAGGACAGACCTCCCACTGCCACCACCAGTGTCTTGCCAACCATGTAGCCTCTGTTCACACCTTCCAACGTCAATGTCAGCACAAGAACAGTCTGCTGGGCACTGTTCTAAGCACTTACTTAAATAAGCCAAGGGGATAGCCAGCTAGACCCTGCAGGCCAAATCCTGTTTTTGCTCGTGAACCGAGAATGCATTGTTATTGTTTTCACTTTTAAATAGCTGAGAAAACATATCGAAAGAAGAACATTTTGTGGCTCATGAAAGTGATATGAGATTCATATTTCAGTGTCCATAAATAAAGATTTATTGGCACACAGCCACACATGTTTGCGAACCTGTTGCTTATGGCTGCTTGCAGGTTCCAACAGCAGAACTGAGTGGTTACAGCACAAGCCCACCAAGCCAGCTAAGCCTACAGTGTTTCTTCAGGCAAAAAGCGGAGCTTTGTCCATGAACGGAAAGGGCTGCATTTCAGGACCAATTGCCACTCAGAGATGGCTGCTAGTACAGCCCACAGTCTTTATGAAAGAGAGTGTCTGTGAGGACCCTCTCAGGTCCCAAGGATACCTGGTGCAAACCCCCAAGCCTGTGGCTGGAATAGCCATCTCTGCCCCATGTAGCATTTCCACTGGCCCTCAGGACAGGGTACTGCCAGGAGGCATGCCAGCCAGCACAGAGGAGGTCACAGTGACCCTAGGCTAGGGTGAGCTCCCTTGGGGAGTGGGCTCAGATAAGCATCAGGTTACCCAGGGCTCCAGTCTGGCTTCCGGCCAGGCTGGGCTTGAGTGGCTGCAGCCGGTACCAACAGGGAACTTGCAGTGGATGGTCCCCTGGGCACTCCCCAGAGAGGAGCTTCCTCCTCCTCCCCCGGGCAAACAGAAGGTGGCTGTGCCCTCGGATTTGTGGAATTGACCAGCCTTGGCATGATGTCACAAGCAGGAACACTTCCAGCGAGGCTGGGGTTGCTGCTGGGCGTGTCAAAGGCGAGGCTGCCAGCCTCTCGTTCAATTGTCCCCTAGCGCATGGGCGTGCACAGCCCCTGGCTCCAGCTGTCTGCGTGCCTGCCTGGCTCCTACCGTGCCCGTGTCCGACGCCGCACTTTCTCCTTCTCCACTCAGGCTCCCAGGCCAGACGCAGATGCCACCAGCTCTGTAAAGCCTTCTCTTGCCTCCAAGGGTTCGAACTTCCCTGATGCACTATCTTATCCACTTGCTCACTCATAGACCACGTGCTCTGTGAGGGCAGAAACGGTGTTTCATCTCCTTACCTCCAGATTGGGACAGGACTGTATGCACTGTCAGCTCTTAGGAAAAGTTTGTGCAGCTAATAAAAACAATCATAAGGGGGCCGGAGCGGTGGCTCCGCGGTTATGGCGCTTGCCTGGCATGCATGAGGACATGGATTCAAACCCCAGCACCAGGTATACAACGAAGTGTCAGAGCAACGAAAGCCACATGGAAAACTAAATAAAATTGATTCTCTCTTTCTCTCTCTCTCTCTCTCTCTCTCTCTCACTGTCCCTCTCTCTTTTTTTAAATAGCAATAATAAGGGCATATTTATTGCGCTCTTGTTGTTTGCTAAGGTTTCCAGAGAGCCCTTACACACATCAGCTCATGTAACTCTGACAGCTCTTGCAAATAAAGAAAATGAGACACAGAGAATTCACACAGCCACACAAGTGACTAGTGGGTCCCAAGCCTGTGTGCTCCAGGATCTGCCCTGGAGGTCTTCTCTTGTCATTTCTGACTTCAAGTTCATCCTGTTGGGCTCAAGGACATTTTTTTGTGGAAAAGGGTGGGAAAGGACAACTTTTCTTTAAGCTCCCTTTAGAAACAGTTGCTATGGCTGGGAGGTACTGACTCCAAGGGACAACTCCATTCATAGATCATGGGAATGTTTGTTATTTATGCACCCCTGGTCTTTTCAAACCATTCGATTTGTTGACCTCTCTGTTCCTTGACTTCCTCTTCTGGGCCCCTGAATCCTAGGAATGAGTCTTCTCCACCCATAGTCCATCTCACTGGTGAGTCACGGGCATTTCACACTCAGTCTGCTCCCTGCAAACCTGCCTCTGGAGGAAGCATTGAACAAAGCCTCCAGCCTCTCCCGGGGTTGGAAACTCAGGAGAGAGGTCTGGGCTGGACAGACATGTGGGAGTCATGAAGGCAGGGCAAATCAAGTGCGGATTAGGTGACTGCTAGGGAAAGCAGGTCCAAAGAGGAGAGCCGAGCGTGGAGACCCCAGAACCCCAAAGTTTAAGAAGCGGGCTGGAGAATGAGGAGGAGCCTGGATGAAAGACAAAGCAATCTGAGGCTTCCTGCCTGCCTGATGTCTTCCCCATAACCATGGCCATACTTCCTAAGTTGCAAGAACTCACCCTTTAGCAATAGTTTTAGGTGACAAACTCTGGCCTCTATCTTTCTCCACTCAGCCTCCACTCATTCACTCATCCTTCAAGACCAGATACAAACGTCACCATCTCTGAATAGTCTTGCCTTGGCTGGGGGTATATCTCAGAGATACAGCTCTTGAGTGCACCAAGACCTGGGTTTGATAACTAGATCAGGAGGAAAAAATAAAAGCTTTTCTACAGCTGGCTGCGGTGGTGCACACCTGTCATCCTAGTAGCTCCGGAGGCTGAGGCAAGAGGATCTCAAGTTCAAAACCAGCCTCGGCAACTTAGCAAAGCCCTAAGCAACTTAGCAAGACCCTGTCTCAAAATGAAATATAAAAAAAATGGCTGGGGATGTGGGATGTGGCTCAGTGGTTAAACACCCCTGGGTTCAATTCCCGGTACACACACACACACACAAAAATAGCCTTACTACATAGAAGCCCCTTGCCCCAGCATTACAAATCACTGACTGACAGAAAGAATAAGCAAACCATTCTATTTTCCACGGGGCAAACACAAAATCCCAGTTGGGTGATCATGGTCTTTAACACTCACTTTTTAACAGTGAGAGCTGTGCCGGCCCACGGTGCTCTAGCTAACTCAGATTCAGCAGCCCCATTTTTCACTGTGTTTGCTTCCTCGGTTACTCTGCCTATTCTGAGCAACACTGGCACCTCCTTTAGTCACATATGCAAGTACTTACTTGTTTAACAGATGTGCATTGACCACTGTCTCAGTTACCCGTGGATGCTGTAACAAATTACCACAAACCTGGTGCCTTAAAAGAGCAGGAATTTATTCTCTTCTAGTTTTGGATGCCAGAACTTGGATATGAGTATCTTAGGTCTTAAATTAAGGTGCCAGCCAAGCTATGCTCCTTCCAGTGGCTCTAGGGGAAAATCCATTTTCTACCTTCTTCTGACTTCTAGAACTGCATTCCTTGGTTCCTGGCCTCTTCCTCTCTTTAAAGCCAGCAGAGTAGCATCTTGCTTCATGTGTCACAGGGACTTCTGGTGCCACCAAATCCCCCTCTGACTACTTATTTGGAAACATGCTTATGATTACATTTATGGTCTCTTCAAATAATTCAGGATATTCTTCTCATCAGAAGATTCTTAATTTAATGACATCCGCATAGCTCTTCTGTGCCATAGAAGTTAACGTCCATAGGTTTCATGGATTAGGAGGTGACGTTAGGAGAAGTCAGGGGTATCACTGAGCTGTTCACGGTGCTTCCCGTGTGATGTAGCCTACCATAGGAGTTGGGGATGCACTTATGAGCCAAGCAGATGACAATCCTTTGCCCAGAGAACTTTCCTGCTGCTGGGACTTACAGAGACAGATGAAAAAGTCATCAATACAGTCTGGTGCAGTGGCTGGTCACCCCACCCAGACACTATTGTGACCCAGCCCCTCTGCCTGCCCCTGCCCTCCCAGAGCCCCTACCCTCTTCTATGTTCTCATTTCATCGCAGCGCTGATCACCAACTGCTATGTAATTGATTATTATACTAATGATTCTTTTTTTTTTTTGGTATTAGGGATTGAACCCAGGGGCACTTAACCCATGAGCCACATCCCCAGCCCTTTTTGCCTTTTCGTTTGAGACAGGGTCTTGCTAAGTCGCTTAGGGCCTCTCTAAGTTGCTGAGGCTGGCTTTGAACTAATGATCCTCCTGCCTCAGCCCCCAGAGTCACTGGGATTGCAGGCGTGGGCCACTGCACCTGGCTATAAAGGTATTTTCGGAATAAGTTTCAAATAGAATATTATTCAGCCATTAAAAGGAACAAAGTACTGACATGTGGATGAATCTCAAAAACATTATGCTACATCAAGGAAGCCTAGCAGACGCTGAAGACCATACGCTACGATTCCATTTACATGAAAGAGCAAAAGTAGGTGAATTCAGAAACAGAAAGCAGATTTAGGGCTGGAGGCAGGGGAAATGGGTGTTGATTGCTTAATAGGCATGGGCTTTCCATTTGGGGGTGGCTGAATGTTTTTAAATACGTAGAGGTAGTGCTCGTACACCACTGTGAACGCTTTTAAAAGGGTGAATTTCAGCTGGGTGCAGTGGTGCACACCTGTAATCCTAGCAACTCAGAACGCTGAGGCAGGAGGATCACAAGTTCAAAGCCAGCCTCAGAACTTAGGCCCCAAGCTACTTAGCAAGACCCTGTGTTAAAAACAAAAAACCAGGCTGTGGATTGTGGATGTGGCTCAGTGGTCAAGTGCCCCCTGGTACAAAAAAAAGTTGATTTATGTCATATGAATTTTATCTTAGTAAAAAATTTCAAAGCTGGGTCTGGTGGTGCACACCTGAAGCCCCAGCTACCTAGGAGGCTAAGGCAGGAGGATTCCTTAAGTCCAGGAGGCCAAGACCAGCCTGGGCAACTCCATCTCAAAAGAAAACAAGATTCAAAAATATTATTTAACTGAGGAAAGGGAGCCGATTAAAAGAAAAGTAGTAAATGAAACTGTCAAGAAAAATGAGATGCACTGGTGACAGGAGTCAAGATGGTGGGACCCTCTGGGACGGGTCCAGGGGGATGGCCAGAGGCAGACAGGGCGTTTGGAACGCTGGCTGGCAAAGGGCTGTTTCTCATGAGTGACAGCACAACACAGGCGTGTGATTCCCATGATTGTGCATGGCTTTTTGAAAGCTCAGGAAAAGGGCTGCTGCAGTGGCTTGGTGGTTATGGCACTTGCCTAGCACGTTCAAGGACCCAGATTTGAACCCCAGTACCATGTGCACAATAATGTATTGGAGCAATAAAAGCCACATGAAAAACTAAATAAAATTGATTCTCTCTTTCTCTCTCTGTCTTCTCTCTCTCTCTCTCACTGTCTACTCTTTAAAAAAGAAGAGAGAGAATCAATTTTTGTTTAGTTTTTCATGTGGCTTTTGTTGCTTTGACACTGTGTTGTGTACGTGGTGCTGGGGTTTGAACCCGTGTACTCGCACATGCCAGGCAAGCACCGTAACCACTGAGCCACCTCTGCATTCCCTCCCTCTCTCTTAAAAAAAAAAAAAATCAGGAAAGAAAGAAAATGTGTGGATCCCAAAAGCAGCCATGCAAGGACATCCCCCAAGGTGCAACTATCTCTCTGGCTCTGTCCTCTCCCTCCTCACGGAAGCAGACCCAAGAAATGGCATGCTATGCATCCCCCAGGGTGGGTGCCCAGGGAGCACCCCTTGCCTGGCCCCGCTCTGCCTCAGTCATCACCTCCTCCCATCGGACTGAGATGCTGTTCCAGCTCCTTCTGACCCAAGGCAGGAGCAGTCCAGGGTGGAGAAGGATCCTGGAGTAGCAGGATTCCTAGGACACATGCTCTAATTGCAGGCTGCATTCTGAAGGCAGCTCATTGTGTCCAGCTGGAAGCGAGAAGGAGCAGGAGGTGGAGGTGAAACAGACCCAATTGTTAAAATGCTCCAGCACCTCCTCCAGGAACAGTCCAGGAGAAATTTTCCCAGCCTCACCGCCGACCAGACCTTCGAAGTGTTTGTTTGATAAACTCTGTTGTCTGACTGCACCGGCTCTGGAATCTGACAGTAGTCTTTTGTTCTTTTTAATAACATTATTAAAAAACATTTTTATTTGTATTTGCACAAAAATAACAAATATTGTGTTAGGAATCTTGTTTGCAAGAGGCAAATACCTAGCTCATCTTAGATTAAGAAATAAATAAATACTGTACACTCAGACTCACTGGACTGAAAAAAATCTGTGGGTCTCTAGCTTCAGGAATCCAAGGAATTTTTGGATTCAGGGACTTGAAAGATAAGAACTCTTATTTCCCATAGCTCATCTGTGCTCTCCTTTATCTTATCTCCATTCTCAGATACTGTTTCCTCCAGTGTGTCAAGATGGATGTTGAAGTCCAGAAACATGTCCTTTCCCTTACTGTCTGCAGAGAAAGGGAAGGTTTCACTTAAAATTATTCTAAAACCCAAAATTATTCAATGACATACTTGGGTCATGGACATTTCTTGAACCAACTACTGAGGTCAATGGGATGAGACAGCCATTGGCCAGGCCTGGACTGCGTGTTTGCTTTTGAATTGGAGGAGCAACCCTCCTCTCAAGAGCCACATTAAAAGAGAGTGGCATAAGAGCAACTGCCTAAGACCCATCAGCATTGAGCACGATTCACAGATAAGTGCTGTATACAAGAAAATTGGAACTTTCCAGAAAGACACAAATAACAAAATGAAGACCAGCCATTATTCCACAATGATAGGTTTCCTTGATATGTCATCCAGGCCATCTGTCATAACTGGGGCATTCAACTCAGCGCAGGGGATTTCCCAAGCCAGCAGCACGCAAGTGATTCAAGTACAAACATGAGAAAGAGAAGAAAAGCAAACGGCACTTTGCTGAGATAATAAGGCTGATAATTCATGGCTCCCTGTCAACCTCCTGAGCCAGTCAATCCCTAGATCCCTGACAAACTCAGAGCAAATCTCTGCCTTCTTGAAATTTTACCTTCAGTCGTTCATCTGACTCTCATCAATATGTTCATCCATCTATTCACATATCTATCCATCATCCATCCATCCATTCATCCATTCAACCAACCACTCAGCTATTCTATAGTTGTCTTTGAAGCGCTGAAGTCAGACTATCTGGTTCAAATCCAAGTCCTGACCCTTATTATCTGTGTAACTCTGAGCTACTTACTCAAGCACTCTGTGCCCACGTAAGATTATTTTGAGGATAAAAAGAGGTAAAGCAGATCCTAAGTGCTGTGTTGAAGGCAGGTCTCAGGAAAGATCCTCAATAGAGTTTTCTAGTCTTGGATTTTATAATTATTTTCCCAGCCTTGGATATTTACCATGTATCAGACACTAGAAGGGAGCTTATAGGTAGTTGAACGAGCTATGTTGGTAAGTGCTGCATGCTACAATCTTTGTCCCTTTGCTGTCCTAGATGCAGATTCTGACTATAAGAACTTTTAGAACCACAGGGATTTGTTTCCTGGGACTTCCTCTTTAAAAAATATATATTTAATTTTTTTGTGGGGACACCAGGGATTGAATCCAGGGGTGCTTCACCACTGAGCAGCATCCCCAACCCTTATTATATTTTATTCTGAGACAGAATCTCGCTAAACTGCTTAGGGCCTCGCTAAGTTGCTGAGGCTGGCTTTGGACTTGTGATCCTCCTGCCTCAGCCTCCCAAGCTGCTGGGATTACAGGCATGTACCAATGCACCCAGCTTATATTTAATTTTTTTAAAATAATAATAAAGACAGCTCAGGCTTTGCAACTCTCTTAGGTCAAGGCAGTGGTCTGGGGTCTGCCACTGCTGACTCAGGTTGGACACCTGAGAACTAGCCAAACTAGACATCTGGGTAGCACCTGTGTCATGCAGATCTGAGAAGGGGGATGGAAAAATGCCAGCTCACCCCTATAGACAACTGGTGGAAATTCATGGGCTTACAGAACCCCTTGGGGACCAAGAGAGTGTCCTCATCAGTCCCTGCCACCGGTGGAGTGATACTGGGGGAGACAACAGCATTTAGGAAGCCACTGGTTTGTTCTCCAGATGGAACACTGGATTTGGCTTTTGGGGTCATAGCTTGAGATCTTGGAATAATGTTCTAGGCTTCCAAGTGGGATGGGTGCAGCTCATAAAATCAGTGAGCCTATAGTTGCCCAGAAACAGGATCAGAGCTTGGCAGGGGCCTGAGTGACAGCCTATGTCCAGAAGAGGGCCCAGCCCTGTCAGTATCAGGTCGATCTGTGCTCAGCGAGGCAGGACCATCAGGACCATCAGGACCATCAGGACAGGCCCGGGCCACCACCTGGGCCCAGGATCCCGCCAGGCTTCAGGAGGAAGATGCCTCTTTGCACAAAAGCTTCTTTGAGGCGGGCTTGGCGCTCTCCTGGACGCTCTGTCCCACCCCCACTCCACCACCTACAGCTGTCCCCCTTCAGAGTCCGGGCAGCAGACACACAGCCTTCCTTGCTCACATCGCCGGCCCTCATCCAGGACCCTGGTGGCTGAAGGTTCATCCTTACCGCCCTGTTTTCCTCCCGTGCTTTCGCAGGTGTGGCAGACCCGGAGCTCGCAGGGCTTTGGTGGAAGAGGAGGGAGGGAGAGGGGGCGACCTGCGTCAACCCAGCGTGCACGTGCACCTAGCCTTGGGCATTGCGGACCCAGGTGTTCCACCAGTCCTGGGCGCCGTCCCTGCCCCTGCCCCATTTCCCTGATCCTGCCTCTCACCAGAGGCTGGCAGACACCCACCACGTGCGCCAAGTCTACTTCGTTTTTACAGCTCGCACATGACAAAGAAATGAGATTCTTCTTCCCCCGGCACACATCTGTCAAACCTGCCAACAGATTCTGATTGGGCCTTCCTGAGTCACATGTCCAACTCCGAACCAATCACAGCAGTCAGAAGATGGCTACTCTAACTCCGATCCAATCACAGCAGTCAGAAGATGGCTACTCTAACTCCGACCCAATCACAGCAGTCAGAAGATGGCTACTCTAACTCCGATCCAATCACAGCAGTCAGAAGATGGCTACTCTAACTCCGATCCAATCACAGCAGTCAGAAGATGGCTACTCTAACTCCGAACCAATCCCAGCAGTCAGAAGATGGCTACTCTAACTCTGAACCAATCCCAGCAGTCAGAAGATGGAATACTCTAATTGGCCTTGTCCACGTCACATGCCCAGCCTTGATATGCGTTTCACCCAAGGCACCTGGATGCCCAAAGAATTGTGACTGAAGGAGTAAGCATCGGTCCTCATCTTAAGCAAATTGTACCTGAACTTTGAATAACCCAATCAGGAGACCTCCGGAAGTCTTGAGCTTATGGTTTGGATGTGAGGTGTCCCCCAAAGCTCCACGTGAATGGAGGAATGTTTGGAGATCAAGTGATTGGATTGTGAGAGCTGTAACCTAATCAGTGCATCCTAGTTTGAATGGACTGGGTGGTAACTCTAGGCATATGGAGCTTGGCTGGAGGAGGTGGGTCACTGGGGATGGCCCTGGGAGGGTTCCCTATGGCCACTTCCTCTTCCTCTCTCTGCTTCCTGACCACACCATGAACTGAGCAGCTTTCCTTTGCTGGGCTCTTCCTCCATGAAGCGCTGCGTCACCTTGGGCCCAGAGCAATACAGTCAGTCACCTATGTATGGACTGAACCTCTGAACCTGTGAGCCAAAACAAAATTCTCCTCCTCTGAATTGTGCTTGCCAGGTATTTTGGTCACCAAAACAAAAAGCTAACACACTTAAATCCCTCAACTCCAGTAGCTTTCATCTTCCTTCCTTGGTCGCCACTCACTCCCAAGTCAATACCTGGAATATGAAATGCCTCCTATCCTTCCTCCTTTCCCACTCTTGTCCTCCACCATCCTCATTCTTGATCCAATCTGAATCCCCAGAATCACTCAGACTTCCCTAAAGTCCCAAATCACCAGCTTTCTTCCTTCTTTTCTTTCCATCCTAGACCCTATGTTCAAACATTTCAACCACCCTCCTCTTAGCCTTTCTGCCTTCTTAACCTTGGATCAGTTCAAATGGGAATAGTGCTAGTTAGCACACCAGCCACTCTGGGGACAGTCAGTGTAATGGTGCCAAGGGACCAGTCACATATTTACGGTAACTTTGGTGACTTAGCCTAGTGCTTTCCAAACTTTTATGTGCATGTGAATCACCTATGCTTCAAATTTCAAATGCAGACTGTGATTTATTAGCTCTGGAAGGACGTGTGCAGTTCTAGCCAGCCCCCAGGTAAGGCTGAAGCTGCCTGTCCTCAGAGCACACTTGGAACTCTTAGGGTTTGGCATTCCTTTACCTGGGTGTTCTTCAGGAGATCCTCGAGGTAAGACCCACCTGGGGCACTTGTCAAACATAAAGATTACTGGAATGTTTCCATGGAATTTCTGATTCAGTAGGTATGGGTTGGAGGCCAAGGGGATATATAATTTTAACAAGTTCCAAGTGGCTCTTATCTCGTGGGATGATTGAGAAATACTCTTCTCTCCTTTAGTTTGGTTTGCATGACTCACTTTGGCTTCCAGTCCTCTTGGTCCACAAGCTCCACCCTTTCCTCACCCCCTAGCTCTCTGCAAGTGAGCAGGCTCCACCTTGCAGAGAAAACTCAGGTGGGTCAGCATGAACCAACTCCTCTTCCTGGAAACTTCTTGTCTGGGTCCATTTCCCTCCAATCTTGGAGGAGGAAATTCATCCTCCTTACCCCATCGCACTCCCCTTTCTCAGCCCCTTGTTGAATGACAGCTCCCTTTCAATGCGGTCTGGCTCCCGGCCCCTTCTCTGCCTGTTCAAACGCCTCTTGTCATAAAATCTTATACCTTACCTCCTGTTCCCTTCACCACCAAGCTAGCTAGCTAGCTTGCTTGCTTTTTTTGTGTGTGTGCGTCACATCTCTCTCTGTCCTACAATGTTATAAACACATTTTTAGAACTCTCCTAAAAAAAAAAACAAAAAACTTTTTGTTCTGAAACAAGTTTAGATTTCAGAACCATTAACCTGGCAACTGCTAATCTGCTTTGGATCTCTATAATTCTACCCTTCCTCAAATTTTTATAAATGGAATCATTTATAAACACTGTGGAATCCTTTTTTATTTCTGGATTCTTTCTCATAGCAAAATGGTGTGAAGTTTTAGCAATGCTGGAGAGTCGGTTGTTTTGCCCCTTTATATGGATATATCGGTTCGCTTGTCCATTTTCAGCTCGTGGTTTACAGATGAATTGCAGAAACGGTCTGGAGAGTTACCATAGAACTTCTCCCAGGTTCCTCTGACATTACTACCTCCACGGACCATGGCATGTTTGTCAAAACCAAGAAATTAGCATTGGTACAGTACTGTGCGGTCAACTATAGATTCGCCATTTCCCCAGTACTGTCCAGAGTGTATGTCCTTAACTATACAATGCCTAGATTCAGCATTCTTCTAAAAATTAAAAACATGGACATAAAAAGAGAAAAAGAACAATCATCAAAAACCACTATCTGGATGAAATTACAGCTGGATCTTACCGTTTTTCTTAATAATGTCATGCTGTGTTTTTAATATATACAATCTGATTTTCCCACTAAATACTTTTTGCAGTGCCTTCCATGTTAGCAGTTAGAAGTCCAGATTAGAATTTTTCTATTTAAGTTATTTTTGTTTTAACTTTTTTTTTCAGTATCAAGGGTTGAACCCAACTGTGCTTAACCACTGGGCCACACATCTCCAACCTTTTACTTTTTATTTTGAGATAGGGTCTTGCTAAGTTGCTCAGGGACCCACTAAATTTCTGAGGCTGGCCTTGAACTTGGAATCCTCCTGCCTCAGCCTCCTGTGTCCCTGGGATTACAGGTGTGTGCCACCATGCGTAACTCTATTTTAATTTTTTGACAGGTGATAAATTCACAAAGTTCAATATTCGAAAGTTAGGAAAGAGTCTTTATCAAAATTTCCCTCTGATCTCTATTTCCTAGTTGCCCCATTCTTTTATTTCCTACAGTATTTTGAAGATCCCCCAAAAAACATTAGAGGCCAAAAAGCAAATTTGGGGATAAATAAATCATTATTTTCCTCAGCCAAACCTTGAAACTACTTGTGCTGTTTCCAATACTTTGAGTTATAAATGGCATTGACTTAACATCCTATGTCTATTCCTTTGCCCAGCCGTCCAACTTCTCCTTAGAATCGATGCCTAGTGGTCAGGGCAGAGAGTTTATGCTTTGTGGGATAAGTGGGGGAGCTTTCGATTTTAAGTTGCTTTCTGCAATGATTAGGCACCACTCCCCTACATGTGAACCCACCCAGGTAAACAGGCCGCAGTAAGCGGATGAAGCAGTGTCATCATTTTAATCTGCTTTCTTTTTGTAACCAGAAAGGCAGGGCCATGTGTATTTCATATGTTGCAGACAGGTTTCTTGGAAGGTGACCTGATGGTGGCCTCCGCTTCTTCACTCCCCACTGACTTTTCAGCTCCTTACCATCCGGGCTTCACTCTGTCCCTCCCAGGCCAAGACACTCGAGCAAATGCTGCCAGCGAGGCAAACGGGCCCTTTCTGTCCTCATCCTGTTTAATTTCCCTGTCACTGAACATTATAGTCCAAACCACACCTCTGTCTCTCAACATTATAGACCAGGTCATCGTTTAAAAAAAAATTACAGTTGCCAGACTGAGCCTGCTTTTGTTAAATCTGGCTTTGTTTACAGAATGTACAATCTTAGGAATCCAATTGGAGTTTCAATAAACACCCAGTCACGTAACTACCACCAGCGTCATGATGGGGACTATTTCTGTCACCCAGAGTTCCCTGGAGTCTCTTTGCTGGTAGTCCTTCCCCATCTCTGCTCCCTGGCAACCACTAATCTCCTGTTTCTCTCTATAATTTTGCCTTTTCTAAATTTTTTAAAAAGTAAATGGACTCGTACGTGACTTGTTTTCTAAGTTCTGGGTTCTTTTACTGAGCGTGATATTCTGAAGATTCACCAGCGCTGGGGCATCAATAGTTTATCCTTTTTCGTTGCACTGCGTGGATATACCAATTTGCTAATTCACTTCCAAATTAATGGGCTTTTGGGTTATTTCCAATTTGGAGCTGTTTTGAACAAAACTTTTAAGAACATTCAAGTACAAGTCTTCTTGTAAATGGAAGGGGTTTTTTATTTGTTTGTTTTTGCTGTTTGTTTGCTTGCTTCTTTTTGGGGATTGAACTCAGGAAGGTTCACTAACGGTCTCACTAAGTTGCTTAGGGCCTTGCTAAATTGTTGAGGCTGGCTTTGAACTTGCAAGCCTCCTGCCTCAGCCTCCTGCCTCAGCCTCCTGAGTCGCTGGGATTACAGGCATGGAACACCATGCCGAGAGGTAAACTTTAGATTTTATTTATCTTGGGTAAATTCCCAAGAGTGGGATTTCTGGCCAGCCTGTGGGTATATTTTAACTTTTGAAGAAACTATAGCACATTACATTCCCATGAGCGACTGTGAGATTTCCAGCTGTTCTGTAGTTTCACCAGCACTTGGCATTGCCAGTCTGTACCATTTTAGCCATACCAGTAGGTATGAGAAGACATCTCATTTTAGTGTGCATATCCTTAATGATCATGATTTGACATGCCCCTATTTGCTAATGTTATACCTTTTTTTAAGAGAGAGAAGGAGAGAGAAAATCAACTTTATATTTTCATCAGTTTATGTTTTACTGACACTTAGCTGTTCATGTGGTGCTGCGGTTTGAACCCAGGTCCCCATGCATGCCAGGCAGGCACTCCACTGCTGAGCGGCATGACACGTTTGTCTGAACCCACAGAATGGATGACACAAATGGTGAACCCGAATGATGGCTATGGGCTTTGGGTGATCACGATGAGCTGGCATGGGTTCATCAAGTTGGTGAACTGTGCCAAATGTACTACTCTGGTGGGGTGGGTGTCAGTATGGAGGAGGGCTGTGCTCGTGTGAGGGCAGAGGGCTTGTAAGAAATCTTTATACCTCCCGCTTAATTTTGCAGTGAACTTAAAATTACTCTTTAAAAATATATATATATTTTAATGGTACCTCTCATGGGGTTGGGAATATAGGTGAGTGGTGAAGTGCTTACCTAGCATGCCCAGGGCCTTGTGTTTAATCCCCAGCACTGCAAGCAAAAGAGAGGGGGAAAAAAGGTCCTTAAAAAATGTTATTTTTTTCATACCTTCACTGTGCATTTCTTCCATTATGAATGAGGCTATGTATGCTTCTGTGTGTTTAAAATTCAGTTCCATTCCTCTTCCAGTGAATTAAAACTTCCTTACGATGTCTGCTGTAGCATAGCCCCTAGTTTTGTCTGATCCCTTTTCTCCCCTGCATCTTCTTTTCCAGCTCCCCTTCCTCTATTTTCCCTCTCTGAATGGAAATTCTCAGTGATTTCTCCTTAGGCTTCTTCTTTTTTTTAAGAGAAAGAAAGAAAGAATTTTTATTTAGTTTTTCATGTGGCTTTCGTTGCTCGGAGACTTTGTTGTGTACATGGTGCTGGGTTTCGAACTCGTGTCCTCGCGCATCCCAGGCAAGCATTGTAACACCGAGCCACCACTCTAGACTCCTCCTTAGGCTTCTTTTCATTCCACTCTATGCTTCCAGGCCAACTTGTCCTTGCCCATAGCTGCCTTTATCCCCTCTTGATTCACAATTCTAATACTTCATCTTTATATATTTCTTGGGGAGCCCCAGATCCACATTTTTCCTTTTATTTATTTAGTTCTTTTTTGTACCGGGGATTGAACCCAGAGGCACTTAACCACTGAGTCACATCCCCAGCCCTTTTTCAAATATGTGTTTTGAGACAGGCTCTTGCTAAGTTGCTGAGGCTGGCCTCAAACTTGTAATCCTCCTGCCTCAGCCTCCTGAGCTGCTGGGATTATAGGTGTGCATCACCACGCCTGGTCAGATGCACATTTTCCAATTCCCTCCTAGACATTTCTACTTCAACACCCTTCAAACACCTTAAATGTGTCTATGCTCAAAAGTGGACTTGATCTCTCTCCCCTCCAAATCAGTCCAGCTTCCCTAAATGTGAGCTGGTGTCTGTCCCTCCATCAATCCAGTTAATCAGGAAAAAAAAATCTGGAATTCATTCTTCCCTCACCCCAAACCCAATCAGTCTGCTAGAATTTGGATCTTGAATGTCCCTCAAAAGGCCCAGGTGTTAAAGGTGTGGTCCCCAGAATGGAGCTACTCGAAGGTGGAAAAACCTTTGAGAGGTAGGATCTCATAGGAGGTCCTTAGGCCACTGGTGCCATCTCCTTGAAGGGGATCATGGGACTCTGTCCCCTTCCTACTCCTTTTGCCTCCTGGCCATGAGCTGAGCAGTTCTGCTCCAACACACAGTCCTGCTAAGATGTGCCTCAGCCCCAAAGCAGTGGGATCATCAGATCATGCACTGAGCTAAAATGGACCTCTTCTCTTTATAAAGTGAGTATGTCAGGTATTTTATTGTAGTCATGGAAAGCTATCTAACATATTAACCAATCCTTAAGTGTTGAACAGGCTTTAAATAGAATTAATCTAATGGAGGAGCACCATGATGTAGAAACCTAAAGTTGGGGACAGAAGTCTCAAAAAACTCTCTCAAGCCACCTTTGGTCTGCATTCCTCTTTAGCTGGTCTCTAGCTTACCTGTTTCATGGATAAATCTAGCTTGTTTTTATGATGTATGGATACTCTATCTCAGGATGTTTTATTGTAATTAGATTAATTAATATGATTAACTAGTGCTGAGATACACCCTTCTCAACGGGAGATCACAGCCTTACACCCCAGCTATAGATTCAGCGAGTTGGAAAAGATCTAGCTAGTTATTCTCTGCTACAACCCAGCCACAGAAAAGTCTAGAAAGGCATTGGTCTTAGACTTCATGCACTTTTTTTCTGGCACATGCCAGGGTTCATGAGAGAGAGCTGGAGGAGTGGCTCAGTGGTAGAGTGCTTGCCTGGCATGCACAAGGACCGAAGTTCCACATATATACAGCTCATCAGCTTCAGATGCACTGTGAATAATATCACCAGGACTAGAGAATACTAGTTGTCCACATTTATTAACCATCTACTCTAAGCCAGACACTAAGCAAATGTGCTCTACCCATGATCTCACGTTAGGCCCTGTGAGGTACGAACTGGTTCTTATTCTACCAAAAAAAAAGAAAGAAAGAAAGAAAGAAAAAAGGAAACCGAGGCTTTTGGAACGTAAGTAGCTTTCCTGAGTCTCCCAGGCTGACTTCAAAGCACACGGGCTTAAACACTTCTCTGTATCCAGCACAGTAGCTCATCTGTGCAAAACTCTAGCCATTGAGAAACCAGTCACACACACGCTACTGTTTCTTTGAGACTTCTTAGCACAGATCAGAGGATCTGCCCATTACCAGCCCTGGCTCACTCTTTGCCCGTTAGGCAGTTCCAGTGGAGGCCAAGTTCAGAGTGCCAGCTCAGGCTAAAAGAGCTAAGCTACCTCCACACTGCCACTAAGGTTTCTCCCTGGGCCCAAGGGAATGTCCCACCCTCTGGTATTCCAACATCTGTCACTGTCTCAGGCCTGGTTCCCTGACACTGCCTGTGCATTTTCCCTGTTAACAGCCCGTGGCAGGCACCGCACAGGCTGTGAAAACCGTTTAGCACCTGCTTCACATAGCATTGGCTCTCCATAAACATTTTCTGAATGAATGAACAAATGAATGGGCGCTGCCCGTGCTCTGTCAACTGCAGTCTACAGGGGAAGATGGATCAGCAGCCAGTGCTGGGATTCCAGGGGATAAGCCCTTGGCAGGCAGAATGCAAGGATTTCTAAGAACTCAACACAGTGTTTTTGCAGTGGGGATCTTCCTGGAACACTCCCTGGAGGAAGTAGGGTTTGAGCACAAGCCTAAGGCTTGACTTGATCGGCCCAGCAAAGGAGGATGAGGCAAAGCTTTATCAAAAGAGGAAAACTCACTCTACCGGGCAGACGGAAAATAGAGTAGGAGCCGCTTACAGCAGTGGAGAAACATAAATACAAACTTCTGCAGCAGACACTAAGCTTCCAACAGATGGAAGGCAGGGACCAAACCATGGCTCAGTCCAAGCAAGATGAAAGTCCAGTCAAAGAACAAGTAGAGGGGACCAAAATGTCCCTGCGATCTCTGCCAGGGGACATAGTAGCACAGGGGGGCCTTTCGTGGAGAATCAAAGCTTCAGCCTGCCAGAGCACCCACAAATGTCTCTTAAAGCCAGGAGCTGTGAGAGGTCAAGCAGGGTCACACTCAGGCAATAAGGGCCAGCTGGGCTTGTCAAACGTGTCATTGCCCCACTTAAATCTGACTCCTATAATACACATGAAGGTAACAGAGAACGCTGGGCACAAAGGAGAAATGCTCCCCCACATCTGCCCTGGTTGACGCTCCCTCCCTACTTCCACAGGTGGGTGACTCTTTACTAGGACAAAGTAAAGGTACAGTAAACATCAACTTTTCCCTCCTTTCTTTGTCTGAGTCAAAAATATTTAAACAGACTGTTTAACCCATCTTAACACCCAGTGTTGAACAAACACGAGCCTCCTTCTGTAAAATGGACAAACAGAGAATAAAGGCTGGACGCACACAAAGATGGAGCCGGTCAAAGGATACTGATAGGAAGAACAAGAGCAAGTACCCCTGGATAAGTCGCTCTTTTTTATTTTTATTTTTTTTTTAATGAAAGAGGGAGAGAGAGAATCAGCTTCATTTATTTTTTTCATCTGACCTTTGTTTCTCAGACACCTAGTTGTGTACGTGGTGCTGGTGTTTGAGCCTGGGTCCTTGTGCATGCCAGGCAAGCCCTTCAACCTCTGAGCCATTGGTACAACCCTGGAAAAGTCACTCTTAATGCCCAGGAGACAAAATGTAAAGGAAGTGAGTGACATCAGATCAGTTCAGAGACTACTGCAATGATCCAAGCAAGAGTGTATGAGGGCCTGAACTAAATCAGTGACAGCAGAAATGGAGAGGAGTGACACATTCAAGAGACATTTCCAGGTCAGACTGAGGTTTTGTTACCTAAGTCCACACTGAGTGCTAGTTTCCTTACCAACTTCTACAATACCTGACACCTAACCTTGACCTTCACATTGATCTAAACCCTGACACCAACACCATTGTTTCCATGAAGGGTGCTGGAACAGAAAACCAATTTAAACCATCTAAGTTACAAAGGGAATTTATGGCTTTCTAAACCTGAAAAGACCAAAGAAAAGTGACTTGGGTTCAGGCAAGTCTTGATCCAGGGACTCAGATGATCTCATTAGGGCAGATATAGTCTTTCAGTCCTTCAGAAAGGCTCTCTTACTTCTGATGGGCAAAGTGGCTTCAAGTAGCCCAAGACTCATATCTTATAAGTTCAGCAAACCCAGAAAAAAGGATGTGATAGTGCACACCGATAATCCCAGTGACTTGGGAGCCTGAGGCAGAAGGATCACGAGTTCAAGGCCAGCCGCAACAACTTAGCAACGCCCTAAGCAACTTAGCAAGACCTTATCTCAAAACAAAAAATAAATAAAAACTGGGCTGCGGATGTGGCTTGGTGGTTGAGTACCCATGGGTTCAATCCCTGGAACTAAAAAGAAACAGAGAGAGAGAGAAAGGAAGGGAGGGAGGAAGAATGTGAGGGAAAGAAAAGAAACAAATAGAAAAAAGAATTTCTAGCACCCAAGTGTTAAATCCGTCTCTGAAGCAATACCCATAACACCTGAGTTGTGAGAAGCTCTAACTACATAAAACCATATATACATAAGCAGGTTTTAAAATGTGTTCACAAACTATTTGACATTCTTTTCTTTGAAAGATGAGGCCAGCTTCTTTTCCCTTAATTGCAGACCAAACTTAACAACTTACTCAGCAGAATGTGTTGGAAGAGGTGGTGTAGAGCTCCAGGGCCAGGTCGAAATGCACACGGCCTCTTCCAGTCTGGGAGTAGACGGCAGCCATGCCGTGACGTCACTTCCGCTTTGAAGTGGTTAGCAGCCGTGCCGTGACGTCACTTCCGCTCTGAAGTAGTTAGCAGCCGTGTTGTGATGTCACTTCCTCTCTGGAGTAGTCGGTGGCCGTGCCGTGACGTCACTTCCGCTCTGGGAGTAGTCGGCAGCCATGCTGTGAGGATACTCGAGCAGCCCTTGGAGGAGGTGCACCTGGGGCTCCCTGAGATAATCAGGACCCCTTTGCCTGGCTTATGAGCAAGACTCCTTCCAGACAGATCCTCCAGCCCCAACGATGTCGTCAACACCTGCATCTCCAGCTGACATCTCCACTGTAACTTCGCAAGAAACCCTGAACCAGAACTTCCCAGCTAAGCCAGTGCTGATTTCACAGCTCCCAGAAACTATGACACTACTAAGTATTCACTGTGGCTAAAAGCCAGTGAGTTTCGGGGACACTTTGTTGTAGGACAACAGATCACAGATGCACCTGTCATTCACATCCTGCGTTTTCCCCCCTCAATGTTGTGGCTCTTGGGGCTGGAGCAGTGGTCAGGGCGTTTGCCTGGCATGCATGAGTACGCAAGTTCAAAACCCAGCACCAGGTACACAGCGAAGTCTTGGAACCACGAAAGCCACATGGAAAACTAAATAAAAATTGTTTCTCTGTCTCTCTCATTGTCCCTCTCTCTTAAAAAAAAAAAAATCTTGGCTCTTGCTGGGCATGGTGGCATATGCCTATAATCCCAGCAGTTCAGTGAGGCTGAGGCAGGAGGACCACAAGTTCAAAGCCAGCCTCAGCAACTTAGTGAGTCAGCCTAAGCAATTCAGTGAGACCATATCTCAAAATAAAAAATTAAAAGAGCACCCCTGGGCTCAATCCCTGGTACCAAAAGTCACACATCCACAGTGACTCTTGGCTCTATCACATTGATCCATGTAGAGGAGGTATTTACTTTGACAGCTGCAGCCACATTTGATTCATCAGTTTCCTTGTTGCTAGACTCCTAGGTTGGCTGAATTCTGCCATTACAAACCATGCTGCAATGAACAAATCTACAAATTCCTTTGGGTGCATGTGTATGAGGTTTTTTTTTTTTTCATTTCAATTTTATTTATTTATTTCCTGGCACTGGGGATTGAGCCCAGAGAGGTTCTACCACTGAGCTACATTCCTTGCCTTTTTAATTTTTTTATTTTGAGAAAGGGTCTCACTGAATTGCCAGGGCTGGCCTCCATCCTGATATCCTCCTGCCCCAGCCTTCCAAGTTGCTGGAATCACAGGCCTGGGCCACCCTTCCCAGCCCTAAGAGCTTTTTAAGCAACATGATAAAAATTTAGTGCTAATTTGTTTCCCGAAGTAAATATCCAAGATAGCCCACTAGCCATGTTGGAGAGGATTTTCCCCACATTCCTGATGGCAGATAGTCAGATTTTCAAATCTTTCACCACTCTAAATTTGCATTTCTCTGATAACCAGTAGTAACCCCCACACACACTATCTGGGCATCCAGAGCCCTCAGCAATACTAGATATACAGTTTATCAGATCATTCCAGAGTCCAGGTCCCAACGGATTTCCCACGATCGACCATGGCCAAATTTGGTCCTTCCTCACTGGCCAACCTGGGTCAGCCAGCTGTTTCCAGGAAGGATGCAGAATAAAGACTGTAGTCTGGACACACCAGTTCCAGGACTGAGGCTGGCTCCTCTGCTCTCTTCCCCTCAGGAAGTATGACAGCCAGCCAGATGGGAGCTTAGCCAGAGTACAGAGTCTTCCCTAAAAAGAGCCCTAGAATTCTGGTCTCTGGAAGGAGGCCCAATGGGACAAAGGGGAACTGGGAGGGAGGACAGGTTCCCAGCCTCAGCTTCAGACACTGGGCAGAGCCCCCGAGCCCTCGCTCATGTCCTAAGGACCTGGCCAGTGAGAACATAGGAATAGGGCCTGGTTTGGGGTATCCCTGATTGTCGTCTAGGACCAGTCCTGGCTTCAAGCAAGACTCATGTCATGCTGTGCCATGCTGGCCACCCACCATCCTGGGCTGCCTCCCCCAACCTCAGGGACGTTGCCTGATGTTTGCAGCCTGGTGCACTCTTGACCAGCACCCAGTCGCTTGCAAAACACATGCTCTCAATTTCAACAAATCCATGTGTCACTGCACAGTCATTCAGGATTTTACAATATCTACCCTTTTCAGTCTCAGCATTTTAATTTCAAACCCCTTCCTAGCATCTATTGTCAGAAAAAGAGGTGCTAACTGTAGAATAAGATAACAACAAGGCTCCACCATACACCGCCACCTACTCTTTTGTTAAAACAAGCAAAGAAAAGCTGACCAAACGAAAGAAGCATCGAAGGCCTTTTTAGCACCAAATTGAGGCTTTCTCTGTGATTTGATATTGGTTGATGTCCGAAAGCCACTTCATGAAAGAGATCAGTAGCTTTTCACAAAAGTTCGTTCTCTGGAGCTGGAGCGGTGGCTCATCTGTTGCAGCACTTGCCTGGTATGTGCAAGGATGTGGGTTCAAACCCAGCACCATGTACATAATGAAGTGTCAGAGCAACAAAAGCCACATGAAAACCAAATAAAATTGATTCTTTCTTTCTCTCTCTCTCTTCCCCTCTCTTTAAAAAAAATTATTCTCACTTTACATAGTGAAACAGAACTGGCTGTCTGATGGATGTGGCCTCATTTTCTAGTCCCCCTCCTTGTGGTTTACTGTGGCCTGAGTTATTTTGAATATAATGTGAGTGGTTCCAAGAGAGGGCCCCTTTCAGCTCACAGATCCAGTGACATGTTGAAGAAGGAGAGTTACCCACTGCCCTGAGAAACTCCGTGGAAGAGCGCTGCCCACATCTCTGAACAGTCACACCATTATGTAAATAGGAAATACATCTTAATTTCATCTCTGCCGTTACATGTCTGGGTCTATTTGCTGTAGCTGCTTAGCCTGCTGTGATATTTACCAAAATCTACAATGTTGCCGGGCATGGTGGTGCATGCCTGCAATCCCAGACATGCAGGAGTCTGAGGCAGGAGGATTGCCAAGTTCAAGGCCAGCCTTAGCAACTTAGCAAAGCCCTAAGCAACTTAGCAAGACCTTGCCTCAAAATAAAAAATTAAAAAGGGCTGGGGATGTTGCTCAGTGGTTAAGCACCCCTGGATTTAATCCCAAAAAAATTTGCTCTCAATGATATCCATTCCACACTTTAAGAAGCACTGTATATGGGCTGGAGCAGTGGCTCAGCAGTTTTGGCACTGGCTTTGGCATGTGCAAGGACACGGGTTCAAATCCCAGCACCTTGTACACAATGAAGTATCTGAGCAACAAAGGCCAGATGGAAAATTAATAAAATTGATTCACTCTTTCTCTCTCTCTCTCACTGTTCCTATCTTTCTTTAAAAAG